>BPLR01000115.1:0-63905 GCA_021605095.1 Caerostris extrusa | reverse complement strand
AAATATCATATATTTATTTAATTAATTTATTTTTAAAAAGTTCAAGTTACCTGTGGATTAAAAATATATCAAGAAATTTGAAGCTTTTTCAAGTATATCTTCTTATATTTAGATTTTTCTATCATATCTTCAGCTATCTTTATATATAGTTCGGTGTCTCTATTGCAGCGGCCTGTGAAACCACACGCTAAAAAGATAAAAATATGAGAACAACTCAACTGAAGGCTGGAATTTTCATAATAATCTACATGGACATTTTTTTTTTCAAATCTCTGAAACACTATGTTTTTGCACAACTTCTAAGAATTCATTGAAATTCCAGTTGGAAAGCTTTTTCTACATGGTATTTGGCTTTGTTGGAGGAAAGGTGAACCCGCGTGTGGTTCAGTGGCCCTGGCCTGGGGAAGGGGTGCACGAAGGGGTGTTCGTCCTTGTCGAAAGGAGTCATTGAACAGATCCGAGGTGGACTAAGGATTCGGAAAACGAGGCCAGTGAGGGCCAGCCAAGGGAGGTCACTCACTTCGTCCTCTATGCCCCATTGATTGTCCATCCCCCTCTTCTGTTCAAGCAGGTGGGACGAACGAAATCAGTTAAAAGAAAAAAAAAACCTTCAGGACCAAAAAAAGAGCCCCACAGAAAAGGAGAAGGCGACTGGAACTTCCCACTTGTCCAGAGAATTTGGATATTTCCAATGACCCCCTTAACATATATAATGATATGGCAGTTAATCTTACAAGTTTTTGTAAATTTTGCAAACTCTTCTAAATTAAAAATAAAAAAAACTTCTGAATTTTTGCGTTTAAAGTCTTGCACATTGCTTAAAAATTTTTGTCCAAAAGTTCAATTTCTTTTGGAGAGCCCACTTCAGAAAGAACTCGGGTTTTTCTTAAATTAACTAAAATTGATTTCAAGTACTATCACCATGTAGTAGATTAAGCTCTTTACTGGGAGAGGAGATATTGAACCCACAATTTGCCTTTGCAGTTTGGAATATGCACTCCAACGGCAATGGAAGAGGGTTTCATCTGTCCTCCCACTTCTATTCCGACCAACGAATGGAGACATTCCAGTAAATTTATGAGTATCACGCTCATTGCTTATATATAGGCTATCTAAAAAATAACTCGCTAATATGGCCAGAAAATCACATGGATGAATTTACACATGATAGAAGGATCAGAAAAACTTGAGGAGAACAAGCGTAGCCATTCGAATTTCGAATCGACAAAAGTATGGTTTCGAGCGTAGAAAGTGTGCTGTTTCTCACTAACAACAAGAAAGGGGATAGTTATCCCACTAACATCATGAAATAAGACAATGATGGTGATAATGAGGTATTTGTCTGGGAAGATATAATGCGATGGACGGACGAACTGAGCCCTAAATTTTCAATGAAGGAATTGTTAAAGGGGATCTCTATTGTTAACATATCCTTCTCCAAGTGCGTCTATTACAAGGTAACAAGCGTGCAGACTTTTTTTTATGAAGGATAAAGTCTAGTAACATAGGTGTTCCAAATCACAGACACAGCTGTAAAAGAATTGGTGTTGGTGTTTACGAAAAAAAACAAAACAAAACACCGTCAATAAGTACTCGATATATCATTCTACAGGCAAAAAGGGGATCAATATCAAGGGATCAACGTGTATATCCATCAAGGGTAATATTGCCCAACAGCTGCGTACAGGAACGGGATCTCAAGTATCTCGCTTTTAGTGTGGTCAGACGCTTTTTATACGGCCTATTTGCCTACTATTTTGACTGCTGCATTCTATTATTGACAACTGCCCATCTGATGGCACAAAATAGACTGGTGTAAGACACCCAAGTATGGACATCTAATCAGTAGTTCACTACTTCTTTACAGATGAGAATCGCTTCAGTGTCACAAGCAGTTCTCAACGTCAGTTGATATGAAGAGTTTAGAGACGGCTGACGTCAGGAAAGAAACTATATACTACTAACATCAAATAAGTGAATGTTAACCCACTAACCTCAAGTAAAGATATTGCTATCCCTTTAACATCATTGAAAGAAACCAATATCCCATTAACATGAAAGAGATTGTTATTCCACTAACATGAAACAGATTTTATATGACTAACATGAACGAGATTGTAATACCACTGGCGGAAATAAACCACATTATCTCACTAACATCAAGGAAAGAGATTGCTATACCACTAACATCAAGGAAAGAGATTGTTTCCACAAAATAAAATTAAAGAGATTTTTTATCGCACTTTAATATCGAGGAGAGAGAGATTGTCACCCCATTAACATTGGGTTACATCGAAACCCATGTCCCCCTGCTTAGGGAGAGTCAACGCCTATGCCCAGAAAAACACTCTGTCTGTGGGGGTGTCTGTAAAGAATGTAAAGGGTCAGTTGAACTTCTGCAACCAAAGAGAACGGTCGTGTGGCAGTGCATCTTCGAGCTTGATGGCTGCATAAGTAAAAGTTGAGATTCTGCGATCAAAGAGAAAGGTTGTCTGGCAGTGCATCTTCGAGCTTGATGGCTGCATAAACTAAAAATGAGTTGGAGCAACTACGACCAAACAGAATGGTCGTGTGGCAGTGCATCTTCGAGCTTGATGGCTGCTTAAGTAAAAGAGTTCAATAAGTGTAACCAACGAGAAAGGTTGCGTGTGGCAGTCCATCTTCGAGCTTGATGGTTGCCTAAATAAAGGAAATTAATTAATACAGTCCACGTTTTTACTTGAGTTTATTTTTTTGTGACTGAGCTATCGAACAAACATCATAGGGAAAAATATTATTATCCCACTGACATCAAGAAATTCTACAATAATCGTAATATTGAGGTATTTGTCTGGGTAGGTAATGGGATAGATGGATTAACTGAGTTCCAAATTTTCGATGAAGGTATTATTAAAGGAGATCTCTATTGTTAACATATCCTTCTCTAAGTGCATCTATTATGAGGTGGCAATGATACAGACTTCTTTTATGCTGAATAAAAGAAGTCTCATTAAGGCTCATATGGTTGAGAGAATTTTAGAAGGTGAAAATATAATATATTGGAAATTGCCGACGTATTTCCCTGATTTAAGACCCCATGGAACAAAAGCGTAGAATGGTTTGGAGAGTTGCCTTTCGGCCAATTTGTTCAATCTGAGAATACCCAGCGATTAAAACCAATGCTCGCTATGGAATGGAGCTCTTACTAACAACTGTTGATGAATCTGGCTTTGAATATGGGAGTCGGTATCAGGCAACTATTGCAATTAATAAGAGCCATATCATAAGGGACTTCTACTTGTTATTCTCTTTTTCTTGAACTGACGAACCTCTGTACTATTACTGTTTTAATTTTGTATGAATCAATTCGGTAGATTCCATATTCATGGATTCTATTCATTTTTGAAATGTGCCCCTTCATCCTTTAAGCACAAAACACAACCATTCTAAAATTTCAAATACCCCGATTTTTTTTTTTTTGAATGATAAAAAATAAATAGTCAAAATTAATAGTTGGCAAAGAAAAAGGTAATCATTATTTAAACTATGCGCTAAAAAAAATAATTATGCTGAAAAGTGCCTGTTATGGATGCAGGTCAAAATAAAAAATTTGGGATAACAATTGTCGAGCCCACTTGATTTCTTACACAACTGTATTTCATTTATAATAGCTTCGATTTCTCTAATTTTTTACTTCAAAAATTAAATTTGTTGATGACATAGACGATTTTGAAAGATTGATAAGAAATTTTCTCTATGGGATTAGCAGGCTACACTTTTTGATAATCTTAAAAGTTAATTACGTCAAGGAGGAAACAAAAGACATTATGCACTTTAATATTTCAATGCTTTTCTATTTTAATAAAGCCTTTTAATTATTTGATTACTTTTTTCGTAAGAATTTTATTCTTTTATTTGATATACTTTCTTCGTCCATTAAAGCCAAAAAATTATGTCGCCAAATGTCTATTAAATAGTCAGCAAAGACAAAAAAGTCGATCAATAATTAATAGCAAATAAAATAATAATAAATGTAGAATACGAGCAGTGGATCAACTGCCTTAATTAATTAGTTATAAAGTTAAATAATTATTAAAAAATATATGTCAAACACTGCTTATTGCTCCCTAATGGCACCTTGAACAATAAACGGATTATGTGGGAAAGGGGGGGGACGATACTTATCTTTCAAGGTTCTTCACCTTCAGTGTTTGTGTGCAATAAAGAAAAAATAGTATCGTATCGCGCTGTCATCTGAACTTGACAACCGGGGAGGGCTCAACAGGGTGGGAGGCCAGGGAGAAATCGATGAGAGAGGAAACAGCCGCTTTTTCAAGGCCATTCGCTCCGGATCGGAGGGTTCTCATATGACACTGTTGATCGGAAAAATCTATCCGAAATCAGGATAGGCCGGAATTATCCAATTCAGTTGGTGGGTGAATGAAACGTCTTTTCTGTTCCTTACTGGACATATATATTTAGAAGTTAATAAGTTCATTTTACAAGGGTTTTTCTTATGTGAATAAAGCAATGATCATTCAAGTTTCACTGCTTTGTTTGTCTTATAGTCTTATTCAATTCCTGATGGATCCGTGATTTTCCGGATCCATTCGGATTTATCCAATTGGATTGGTAATCAATGAAGCATCTTTTCTGTGCTTTACTTCCCATATATTTTAACTAGTATTTTAGCAAGTTATCATGCTCATTTCACAAAAGGTTTTTTTACACAACGACCATTCAAATTTCACTTCTGTGTTTGTCTTATCGTCTGATTCAATTCCTGATGCATCCGACAAACCCCGGATCCATTCGGAATTAGAATGAATGGACATGATTTATTCAATCGGTTGGTGTCAATGCATCATCTTTTCTGCTCCACTATAGAATCCATATCTTCATAAATCTTCATTTCACAGATTATTTTACACGAATAAAGCAATGAAATTCAAGTTTCACTGCTTTGTTTGTCTTGAGAGTCATATTCTAATTCCTGACGGGATCGGAAAACCCCGGATCCATTCAGGTTGGAATGTATGGACAGGATTTATCCAATCGGATTGGTGATCAATGAAGCATCTTTTCTGTTTCTTACTGGACATAAATATTAAAATTTAACAAGTTCATTTCAAAAGGTTTTTCTTACGAATAAAACAATGATCATTCAAGTTTCACTGATTTGTTTGTTTTTATAGTTCAATGCCAGTTCCCATTCGGAATTGAAAATGCATGGGCCGTATTTATCCAGTTTGATTGCTTTTTATGCCGTTAAGGAAGTTCTTTTCTGTTCGTTACTACTTAGATATTTTTGGACGAGTTAACAAGTTTTAACAAGTCTTTTTTACATAAATATGTATTCAAGTTTTACTAGTTCGTCTGTCTTGTAGTGCAATGTTAATTCTGGATAAATAATATATGGACAGGATTTATCCAATCCGGTTAGTGGTCAATGAAGCCAATTCTTTATTGCACATATAAATTAACAGTTAACAAGTTTATTTCACAGATTATTAAGCATGGATGTACAAAGCAATGAGAATTCAAGAGTCACTGAGAGAGTCCAAAAATCCGATGTACGCTAGCTAGTGTGAGAGAAAACATAGGTTCGTTTCCAGTTTCTGATACACTATTTCTGCTGCACTCATATTTGGCTAGTGATATGAAGCACTGCTGTGACTAATCGATTATTTGCCAATATAGTCCAATGACAATTGTGGATGAATCTGAAAAAAAACCCGAATCCATTCAGAATTGGAATGCATCTGATATATTAATCAGTTGGAATGGTTTTGTATGGTTAAGGAAGTTCTTTTCTGTTCGTTACAACTCAGATATTTTTGACTGAGGTAAAGGTTTTTAACAAGTCTTTTACACAAGTAGGTATTCAAGTTTTACTGGTTCGTCTGTCTAGTAGTACAATGCCAATTCTGGATAGATCCGAAATGTAAGAGCAGGATTTATCAATTGAATTGATGTTCAATGAAGCATCTTTTCTGTCCCTTACCGGACATATATATTAGAAGTTAACAAGTTTATTTCATGAGATTTTTTACATGAATAAGCAATGATCATTCAAGTATCACCGCTTTGTTTGTCATATAATCTAATGCCAATGTATGCTAGCTAGTGTGAGCGAACATGGGTTCGTTTCAGTTTCTGAAGCCATCTGTGCTCATATTTGGCTTTTCAGAGGAAACATTTTGCCGTGACTAATCGATTATTTGCCAATATAGTCCAATGCCAAGTCCGGATGAATATGGAAAAAAAACCAAATCCATTCGGAATTGGAATGTATAGGCTATATTTATCCTATTAGAATGGTTTGGGTGGTTTAAGGAAGTTCTTTACTGCTCGTTTCGTTATTTTTAACTGAGGTAACAAATTCATTTTACAAGCCTTTTTACATAAATTTGTATTCAAGATTTACTGGTTTTGTCTGTCTTGTAGTTCAATGTCAATTCTGAATGGATCAGAAAAACGAGGATCCATGCGGAATCGAAATGTATGGGCAGGATATATCAACTGGGTTGGTGATCAATGAAGTTTCTGATTATGATGATTGAGATGTTTCTTTTCTGTTTCTTACTGCTCAAATACTAGTTAATAAATTCATTTCACAGGCTATTTTAAATGAAAATTCAAATTCACTGCTTTTATCTGTCTATGTATATATGTGTATGTATTATGTCAATGTATGTAGCTAGTGTTAAGAGAATATGGGTCCATTTCCCGTTTGGCCCTTGAGGCGAAGTATTTTTACTAAGATTAATCGATTAACTGGTTGAAGATTGTTCCAAATTTCTCGAATTTTTCACACAATAGAATATTTGGTAGGATATTTTTTCCAGATACGATTTCCTTACTTTTTCTCTCTAGTTTTTATTTACGTGTTGAATTTTCTAGTATGAAGACTTCAATTAAATAAACAACAGCAGTTAAAAAGGTAAAATTTGAAATTTAGCGTTAGTATAATTATGGCGGCATCAGAAATTCCACTAAAGGACCTTTTATTTATTTATTATTATTATTGTTATTATTATTATTATTTTATTGCTAAAAAGCGTTCTACTAGAAGTGCACAGAAAATAAATAGAAATGTTCTATTCGAAGGAATCTGAGAACTGGGTTTTTTATGTCAAACTGAGAGATTTGGTCAGAAATCCGATAAAAAAATGAAGAGCCGAAAGTACCCGTGTCTCTGACGGAAATGGGCATAATAAATCCTTAAGTCGGTTAGTCTTTTCATTGGACTCAGGCATAAGTAGAGTGCACAGTAGATTTCATATTCTGCATATGCCAAATTATTCGTGTCCTAAAAAACTCCCTTTAAAAGTCATCTACTGTGGTATGCACCACAGTGCATTAATGTGTTTTTCGTTAAAAAGACACAGAATAACTAGGATAAATGCAACTCTGCTTTCTGTCCAGAAGTTTTTACTGTGTGATGATCAAAAGAAATATGAGAGCGATACAGAAATACACGTTAAAGAAAAAAGGGATCTGTCCGTCTGTAATGGCTCTGCGCCTATGCATTTCGCTTTTTGCAAACGGAAAAGAGGGTCGTCGTTCTTTTTCCGCATCCCTGAGTGACATTCGATCATAAAGGTCTGTCTTTGTTTCATGTCCCCGGAATTTGTTCTCAGAAAGCCATTTGCCGGGAAAAAAGAGGCCTGGGGTGCAGGGGGACAGAAGAAACTTGGAGCAAAAATGTCTCTGTCCATTTCTGCACAAGAGTAGAAAGGATACTTGCTGTGCTTTCTTTTTTAACAGTATAATATTCTATGATTTAATATCAAAATGCTTATAAGAATATCAAGTTATTTGGATTTAAAGATTAAGATAGCAATCAAAAGATGTGATTGGTTATCAAAAGATTTTTTTAATCAAAAAAAAATCAAAGATTTTTTTAAATGTTTACAATCAAATGATTTTTAATTGTTTACAGGGGTATAGCAACATTACAGGTTGTTATTATGTAAAATGTATTATTACTAAAAAAAAATGTATGGATTGGATTTTTCTATAAAATCTATTGCATAAATTAATTTATTAGAGTATCATTCTGGAGATGCGAAGATTTAAAGAAAACAAGTAATTGCAATTAATTTGGGTAATAATTAATAGGCCTTTTAATTATTGAGTAATTTACAACAATGCATTAAAATATTTGCTATAGGTATCTATTCCATAAAATGAATAATTAATAAAAAAGAAATTTGTAATATTTGGCTTTTTTTCTATAAAATATATGACATGGAAATAATTTATTAGAGCATCATTTTTAATGATGCAAAGACATAAAAAAAATCGAAGTAATTGGAATTAATAATTACGGTAAAAATCAATAAAGCTTCTTAATTTTTAATAAATCAACCCATATCTATTTGACGAAGGATACTTGCTTTTGCTTTCTTTTTCACAATACAATATTCCATCGTTTAATATCAAAATGCTTATACGAATATCCAAGTTATTTGGATTTAAGGATTGCTGTCACAATCAAGGGTTTTTATTGTTTATAAATTTATAGCGAGATTATAGGTTCTTATTATGTAAAATGTATTTTTTATTACAAAATTTGTGGTATTGTCTTTTTCTATAAAATAATATAATAAAAATTAATTTATTAGAACAGGGTCTCCAAACTTTTTCGGTCGCGGGCCAAAAATTGAAAAAAAAAGTTTGGCGGGCCAAGAAAAATTTTGCTAAAATTTTTAAAACAATATACATGTGTTACAATTTAAATATGTTAATGAGATGAATGAAATCGAGATTTCATTTTAAAAAGTTCCTTATAATTGAGGTTCTCACTTCGAACATCACTATAAATAATCACAAATGTTCATCTGTCTGTCTACTTCTGAAATAATTTTTATCAAGATTCATATTTGAAAACACTTGTTCACATATATCAGATGAAGCAAACAAAGCACTGATTTTCTGGCCGTGATCTATTGAATTTGGGAAACCTACTTTCGATATTGATTTGTAAAACTCTAACTTTGGCATATTTAGAAACAGCTGCTTGAGATGATTGTTAGAATGTAACTCAATTAATTCAACCTTGCAAATTTTCCGATTGAAAGCTGTCTGTGCTAGCTATTTCCGTCGATTTAGGTTTGTAGAACAAAAATAGAGAAAGCAAATCAAAGATCAAAGTAGAAAAGGAGATGTTTTTTCTTTCTTTTCTAATGCAGCTGGCAAGCACAGACAGCTTGGTCTTTGGAAGAAAAAAAATACTACTTTGCATTACCCAGGGGCGCGTAAAGATAAACGGACGCGGGTAGAAATGCTCTACGATCCTATTAGGACCGGGACTGGATATATAATGTATAAATTTATATTTCTTAATTTGCCTCGGATCGGAAAATTAAGAAGTTATATCCGCGTGCCGGATAGAATCTACCGGCGGGACGGATTTGGCCCACGGGCCGTAGTTTGGAGACCCCTGTATTAGAACATCATTTTGAAGATATAAAATAAAATTGGAATTACATAAAGCTACAGTAATAATCAATAAGATTTGTTAACTAATTTACAACAATGTACTAAAATGTTTGTTATAGGTATCCATTCCATAAATGTATAATTAATACAGAAAATTATAGTGTCAGTTTTTTCTAAACATCTATGGTATAAATTAATGTATTACAACATGTTTTTGAAGATATAAAAGCAAATCAAAAATAATTGGGATTAATAATTACGGTAATAATCAATAGGATTTTTAATTATTAACTGATTTATAACAATGCACTAAAATGTTTTTTTTATCTATTCCATAAAATGTATAATTAGTACAGAAATTTGTAGAACCGGATTATTATTATTACCAAAATTTGTAGTACTGGCAATTTTCTGTAAAATCGATTATATAAATTAATTTATTAGAGCCTTATTTTGAAGATGCGAAGATATAAGGATAATCCAAATTAAATTGATAATTACGGAAATAATCAATAGGATTTTTAATTATTAACTAATTTATAACAAAGTACTAAAAATGTTATCTATTCTATAAAACGTATAATTTATACAGAAATTTGTAGTACAGGCGTCTTCTAAAACCTCGATGGTATAAATTAATTTATTAGAACATCATTTTGAAGATGCGAAGATATAAATAAAATCAGGAATAATTGGAATTAATAACTACGATAATAATTAGTAGGATTTTTAATTGTTAACTCCACTGAGTGATTTTATTTATTTATTATTATTTTGCGAAAAGGCACTCTACTAGAAGGGCTTTTCTTCTAATGACATTTCATTCTAATTTAAAAATTCAGGTGATGACGATGTTAATGTTAAAAACCACTCATCAATCAATTCAATACCTGTAGTCCATACCTTTCAATTCCAATGCAAATGCATTGGCTTTAAATCCATGAATCTGAAGTACTTAAATGAAGGAACACCATTTAAGTGTATAAACGTTATTAAATCTTGTATCTGGAAAGACCTGTTGGTCTGAACTATAGGTACATAACTGGAAAACCTAGTGCGATAGCGGATGAATGACATAGAAACATTGAGCACAGCAATTACTAAATATTTAGGATGGAAAATCTCTCCACATAACAGGTGGACTGAAAAGTTCGTGGGCTGACACATAGATGGCGATACTAGTATTAAATCCATATAATTTTCAATTAGCCCTAACCTTCAAAAGACACGTGTATAAATTTAGCTGTTGCACTCTTAGTATGTGAGTTAAAGCATTTTTAGTGAAGTTATAGCATTTTTAGTGTTCATCACGTGCAGTCCCACTCAGCTGACTGTCGATTGGACTCCGGTGCGAAGTGATGGAGTCATGTTTCATCCATTGTAATATATCGACGCAAAATTCAGGGTTTATTACGATTGAACAGCTCCAAACACTGCTTGGAAACATCCATTCGTTGTTGTTTTGGGTCGATTGTGAGCTCTCACTTTGAACAGAGCTTCGCATATCCAAAAATATTTCTTCACGATATGTTCAACACGTTCCTTTCATATCTTTAGGGTCTCAGCTATCTCAATCCTTTTTACGGTTATTAGAAATTATTTTGCGGACTTTTGCGGTGTTTTCGTAGGTACTTTTGGGGCGTCCACTCGGTGCTCATTTCGCCTCGTTTAAATTTAGCAAACCACTCCCTCTACGGTTGCTTTTCTTGGTGCAAAGTCCGAATAATGTTTATGAAGCCAAGCCTTGGCTCCAATACTATTTTTCGCCGAAAAAGCAATGCTTTAATTAACACACGAAATTCCTTTTTATCCATTTTTTCAAACTAACAAAAGTTACTTCACTAAAAATACCATAACTCACATACTAATAGTGCAACAGCTGTCAAATTTATACACGTGTCTTTTTTGAAGGTTAGCTAACTAAAATTATATGGATTTAATACTAGTAGCGCCATCTATCTGTCAGCCTACGAACATATCAGCCCAACTGTTAGGTGATGAAGTGGATGGAGAAAGCAAAACTACTCAAGACTGTCCCTGAAGAATTTCATTTGAAGATGAGAAAGAACATTAAGCTTTCAAAGGAGTTTTTTTAATGTACTGAAGTATTTGTTATAGGTATCTATTCTAATATATAAACTAATACAGAAATTTGTAGTACTGGCGCCTTCTATAACCTCGATAGTACTTATTAATTTATTAGAACAACATGCGATGAAATATTTAGTATCCATAAAACTTAATTAAAAATATCTCTAGGATATCTCATAATTTTTGTAGAATATAATTGAACTGCAAATCTATCTTTTATTTGAAAGTACGTACTTTCCTTTGTTAAAAGGGTATTAAGAAATTCCTGGATAAATCTATTTTTAGATCATACAGTACACGCGGAGTGTAGTGTAGGCCTGTTGTACTATCTGTAGAAAATGAACTGAACTATAATTGTAATTAAATCAGTTAAACGGTTTTCGAACTGGCCCTTTTTAATTCGGCAATCCATTGGGGTATCATCTGACTGTGATATTAGCATGATAGGTACGAGGCAGAAATTTATAAATGCTATAAAAGCCCAGATATTATAAAAGTTATTAAGACTAATAGATTAAACTGGGATGCTCATGTGTTTAGTATGAATGATTTAAACCTTGTAAAAAGTCTCGTTTTGGTAAAGCCCCAAGGACAAAAAGAGGAAGAGAACGACTCAAGTTGCGATGGATAGACACAGCTGAGAAGAATTTGCTGCACAATGCATGCAGAAGGAATGCATGGAAATCTTTTCAAAGGAAAGACTTGGCCCACTCTGGGCAGTCGTGCTATTGATGATGATGAGAAATATGTTTAAATTATTATTACAAGTGAATTTGTCCCTCTTTAGAAAAATAATCTTTGAACAATATTTCTCCAATTAAATTTCTTGCCACTACTTGTATAACTATAAATATAGAAAGAAGAAATTTCTTAACTTAATTCTTTAACTTTCTAACCTACATTTCTTAACTAATCATCAATGCTTCCTTTCCTTTACAAAATTGGACTTGAATTATAATTAAATATTCACTTCTGCTATGAAATGAATTTACCAATCATCTTTTGAATCACAAATGTTCAAGAAAGTGAATGCGGAAGAACACGGGGAAGATTTGTTGCTAATAATTAGTATTCAAATCACTCGATTAGTATTTAAATATGAGTGTTCAAGATGTGTTTTTAAAATGTACAGTTCCCTAGAAACCTACTCTATAAAAAAAAAACCTTCATAAATTTAAAGCCTTAAAAGTATTTGTTCATTCCCTTGTAAGGGGGATTCCTTTTCAGATCAAGAATTTCAAAACCGTTTCTCCACTACAGGAGAAAACGATTCTGTAAAACTCGTTCTACTGCGTGGAAGCCTTCCATGCAGTGCAGCCCCCTTTCGGAGGAGGTCAAGGCTCCTCGGGCCCTTTGGCAGGCCCCCTCAACCGGGCCCTTTCCTACTTTCACCACCCTTGCACAGGTGCAATGACCTATTAGAAAAGCAGGTTTTCTTTTTTAGGCCCACGAGGAAAAGGATCTCGACCCCAAATTGGAACAGTAGAGAAATTTCACTTTTAGAAGGGGGAGGCCCCCCAGTTGAACGGGTTGAGGGCTTTCTGGGGACCCACACTTGGTTTAACCTTGGAAGAAAGTTCACTTTCGGAAATCAATGCAATGAAAAGAATGTCAAATGAAATATTTATTCAATTTCTTTTTCCGCCATATTGCCATTTTTCTGATTTCTGAGATCTGTGATTTCAAAACTCATTTTTTAGTAGATCATGATTATTTTGGCGAATATTTTTTAGTAATTTGTGCAGTTGAACTGTTGAAGAGATATAATATGTGAATTTTTATTATTTTTATTATTTTTTTTTATTTTTTTTTTTTTTATTTATTTATTTTTGTTAAAAACAATAATTTCTTCAAAATCTTAGAATTCTAAAGAAACACAGTCCTGTCAATTTTGTGTTATTTATTGAAACAAAATCTTCCTTCATGTCTTTTTATTCATCTCAAAACGATTAATGCATATCTCTACATATTTTTTGTGCATTGTGACAAAATGGCGTATTTTCTTAATTTCTTCTCTTCTAAATTTCCTTTTTGTATTTTATTTTATACATTATTTTATTAATATTATTTATTGTTTTATTTTTATTTATTATTTGTATTAGCATTATTTATTATTTTTATTTTATTCATCAATTTTATAAATATTATTTATTATTTTATGTTATTTTTATTATATTTCCATTTATATATAATTTTTATGTGTCCTATGTATTGCTTCATTGTGGGAAAAAAATTGTGTGAATATTATTTACTCTTGAAAGCACACGTGTTATAGTTACAAAGAGATTGGTTAAATAAAAAAAAAATAGCCATTTTGTCCGTTTGCCTTTTAAGTATAACCTTAAAATAAATAAATATAATATATAATAAATAAATATAAACTTTAAATATACATATGATTTCACTCCCTTCCAAGAAAAATATTTACTTGCATTTACTCTTGTAAGATTTTTAGTTTAAGAATAGGGTGAAATATCTCAAAAAAATTTGCTAAATAATGTATTAGTTGTGCTTCTTATGGTGCATTTTATTTTTAATGGTAACTTGATTGAATTTTACCTTTATCTTCCTTCCTACCATAGGAAGTTCGTCGTTTCCTTACGTACCATAGGAAGTTTTGAGTTCTCTTGACTTTTTCAAAGGTATTATCGATTTGAAATATTTTTAATATAATTTTGCATGAAGATACTTTTGAGACAGAGTAGTTTTCAGTCTAAAGGTTATCTGGTTATCTCCATAGGATAATAGCTCAATGGTATATGGGAGATTCGTGGTAATAAATTTATACTGTGGTACCTTGGTATATGTCCACTTTGAAATAGATCCCTGATAAAATTTCGGTGAATATCTTTTAGATTCCATCACCAATTTAGAAATTTGAGTAGTTTTACTGTTGGGGGGTAAAATGTAGAACATGTCATTTTTAAGTTTCCTCATGTTTCCTCAAAACAATAGGCAGATTCTTAAGCAAAAATTCTTGAGCAGAATTTCAAAGAAAACTGGATGATTGCTATTATTCTGAAGAAATACTGACCTGTTGCTCTTGTGCCATTTTTGCTCTCATGGTATTGTATGTTATTTAGTTATTATTGATTCGTATGTCTGTTGCGCTTATGTAATTTGTATAAACACTGGTTTGTTGCTCCTATTCTAAAGAAACACTGACCAGTTGCTCTTGTGCTATTTTTTGCACTCATGATATTGTATGTTATTTATTTGTTATTGGTTCTTATGTCTGTTTCTGTTATACCCTTCTTTAATTCCAAAGAAACACACATCGTATTGCTCTTTTTCTAACGATACACTGGCCTATTGCTCTTATGTCATTCTTACTCTTATGGTATTATATACTATTTATTTATTTTTTACAATTATTTTGCTTTTGTTGTAGACACTGTTTCAAAAAACGAGAAGTCTCGATGGTGTTTGCGATGTTCAACATCTTGCTTCGTAAGTCGGACTACCTAGTGAGAGTTTCCGGGTTTTTCTCCCATACGATACGCACATGCCCGGTAGTGCCCTAAAAGTCCTTCTGGAATGCATCCCCCTTTCTTCAGCGACACTGAGCAGAAATCAGATTTCTACCTATGGATGCTCCATTACAACAGAAGTTGCCTCCCTCCTCTTCCTTTTTCCATGATACCACACGGATTCTTGGACTTGGTCTAAATTTTGTTTACCAAGAGGTATAAGAAACAACAACAACAGATCTTAAAATATTAATTTAGAGATGAATTATTGGTAGTATTTTTTGTTAAAAATATTACTCTTTCTGGTATTTTTTATCTCAATGATTAGATGGGTTGTCACGCAGTTATACTTTTAGAATAGCGTTATTCTTTTAATTCAAGGAAAATAACGGATAGACATGTAGTAAGTGGGATATCTTTTAAGTATTATTTTAGTAACGAATGTTTGCATAAAATAAAAATAATACACTTTTTGCCATATTCATGTATCTACTGGTTGATTATAATTAAAGTTCCACTTTCAAAATGCCGTAAAAAAGAACCGCTCGTCACGAGTTTAAATTTGAAATGAAGATCATTGAAGAAAGGAGAAATGGTACGGCATCAAAAAACAGTTCCAAACAGTATAAATAGATGGCGCTGTAAGCGGCATAAAGAAAGTGAATTCGGCTGCTAGTGATATTTTGAATCGAAATGACAACGTATTTGGCATTAGTTGCACATTAAACCAACTGTAGTGTGCAATGTGCGTAATTGTTTCGATTTTTTTGACGGAAAAAATGACTTCCAAGTCATTCAACGGTTATGACACTATTAGTGAAAATCCATCCACCACGGCAAGGTCATACCCAATTGGATGGGATAAATCGGTGAAACTATTTTTCATGCCGTACCGTTTCCCCCTTCTTCAAGTATCTTCAGTTCAAATTTGAACTCATTATGACTATTGGTTCTTTTATTACAGAATTTTTGAAAGTGGAACTTTTTAATTATAATATTAATATATTAATTATAATCCCCCCTGCATGTTTGAACACGTTTTATAACCTAATTTAACAGTAACTTACAAAAATTTCTATATTTAAAAATCTGAAACCTTAACACTGAAACGTCCTTTTTTTGACATAAGTTCGAGGTACTTTTAGAAATCTCTTTTCTAAGAATTAAAGAAAGATGAAGTTGGGGGAAGAGGAGGGGGGTCATTAGATCTGAAAGGGGAAAAAAGGAGGGGGAAAAAGAACGTTTTTCGGATTTTCGGAAAGGCTCCCGAGAGGACAGCGCTCGTTTATTGAGCCTCCTGTTTGCTAATCTGATTCCAAGGTCACTTGCCTCTTGTTTGTCTTTTTTAGAAGATGATGTGTTGTCTTGGAAACGGGATCCCGTTGCCACGGACACGAGGTTCAGCGTCCTTTCGGCCAGCGCCATCTGTCGGTCTAGTGGAGTGACAGAGTACTCTTACGTAACCATTTGACTACAGTTGCTCTTTTTTCACTGCGAAGGAAAGCATTCCACATTAGGAGTTTATTTGATTCGATAAACTTAATAGCGTTCGTGTAATGATTCCAATAATCTCGGCTTATGTTATATGAATCAATAGTTTTTATACCATACGATCTAAAATCAATAGTTTTTATATCATATGATCTAAAAAGTCATTATATCCCAGAATTTTTTATAAACTTTTTAATAAATGGAAACACATACTTTGAAACCAGAGGTGTAGGGTCAAAATTAGAGCAAGAAGTCAGGAGTAGGTAATACAATCGGACTCAAGATAGTTTATAAAAAATTATTATTATCATTACAGTTTTTCACAAATTATGGAAACTCTTCAACAAGAGTCATCAGTCGCCAAACACCGCATTTACTCCGCTTGGCGTTCGCCATGGGGCGATGGACAACTGGACATGGTATTCATTGAAATTTTCAAGGGGTTATTCTTATGGGAACCTTACTAGTACACTAAGAAATCTTAATGGGCTAGTAGGGAAAGAAAAGACAATGAACAACTAAAGGTGTGGTGGGCAGAGAATTTACATAAAAATGGGTCATTTGGTCAAACATTCCGATTTGATTAGATTGTATAAGTTTCTTTTTCTTGTTTTACGCTGTTCTATAGCACTTTAAAACCTGCTAATTTAGTACTGTTAGCTTTATAGGATATATATATACATATATACACTGAAGTGACAAAAGTCATGGGATAGCAATATGCAAATTTTCAGATGGCAGTAGCATCGCGTAGAACAGGTATAAATGCGCAGTGCTTTCGCAGAGCTTTCATTTCTGTTAAAGTTATTCATGTGAAGTGGTTTTGACGTGATGATGACCGCACGACGGGAATTAACAGACTTTGAACGCGGAATGTTAGTTGGAGCTAGACGCATGGGTCATGCCACTTCGAAATCGTTAGGAATTCAACATTCCCAGACCCACTGTGTCAAGAGTGTGCCGAGAGTATGACATTTCAGGCATGACATCCCACCATGGACAGCGCAGTGGTCGACCGCCTGCACTTAACGACCGAGACCGTCGACGTCTGCAAAGAGTCGTAAATTCTAACAGACAAGCAACAGTGCGTTAAATAACCGCAGAAATCAATGTGGGACGTACAAGGGACTTGTCTGTTAGAACTATGCGGAGAAATTTGGCTTTCTTGGGCTATTCCAGCAGAAGACCGACTCGAGTGACTTTACTGACAGAACGACATCCTTGCAGCGACTCTCATGGGCACGTGAGCATATCGGTTGGTCCCTAGATGAATGGAAAACCGTGGCCTGGTCCGATGAGTCACGATTTCAGTTGGTAAGAGCTGATGGTAGGGTTCGAGTGTGGCGCAGACCCCACAAAGCCATGGACCCAAACTGTCAGCAAGGCACTGTTCAAGCTGGTGGTGGCTCCGTAATGGTGTGGGCTGTTTTTTCATGGCATGGACTTGGTCCTCTGGTGCGACTGGACCGAATATTGACTGGAAATGCTTATGTTCAGCTACTTGGAGATCACTTGCAGCCATTCATGGACTTCATGTACCCAAACAACGATGGGATTTTTGTGGATGACAATGCGCCATGTCACCGGGCCACAACTGTTCGCGATTGGTTTGAAGAACATTCTGGACAATTCCAACGAATGATCTGGCCACCTAGATCGCCCGACATGAATCCCATCGAGCATTTATGGGACATCATCGAGAGGTCTGTTCGTGCCCAAAATCCTGCACCATCAACGCTTTCACAATTATGGACGTCTATCGAGACAGCATGGCTCAATATTCCTGCAGAAGACTTCCAACGACTTGTTGAGTCCATGCCACGTCGAGTTGCTGCACTTCGCCGGGCGAAAGGAGGGCCGACGCGATATTAAGAGGTATCCCATGACTTTTGTCACTTCAGTGTATATTCTTTCATTTTCTTCTTCTTTGCTTTCCGCATCATTACAATTAGAACTGGCTTTATGATGACAGTTCTGTGGAAAGCCGACGTGATTTCATTTACTCGAGTTTGATCTTCCAGTAGATGTTAATTATTAGTTTCTTCAGAATCATTTATCTTCTACACCTTATTTTCTACGTTACCTGAAAAACTATGTTTACCGAATGCTATTTATAATACTTTATGACATAAACTGATTGTGTTTCTAATGTCTCTGCCCAAACTTGTTTTGTTTTTTCTCATTTTCGTTTTGCTTCTCTTTATTTTTCTTTTTTGTTTTTGTTTTTTTCTTTTGTTTTTCTTGTTTAGTACTTATGATTTCAGGTACGCTTGCAGAGAAATGCTCTATCTGACTACAGATATCGTGCTCTGTCGTGTGGATATCAAGATGGCTCTCCTTCATTTGTAAGGTCTTCTATCAAATGTTTCTTAACAGTTGAACATTGTTTGTTAACATCAAATTTGTTGACAGAATTATTTTCACGTTTTCGTGTCCACTTAGATCCCCCATCTCCCTCAAATGGTTTTCTGGCTGTTGGAATACATGAAAATTAAAGTCTATATATTTAATCCGCAAATTGCATCTGATTTGGAAGATGCCATCAGATGCCAGGAAAAAATTCCTCTTGCCATGGTACGTGCTGCAGTACTGTTCACCATCAACCGCATGCAAAGTGTGAAGGAGATCGCGTGAAAAATTTTTGAAACAGAATAAAATGTTTTGCTTTGTTGCTTCGTTGCCCTTCTTGGTTGTTTTCGCTTTTCTTCATAATCTTCTAGCATCAGTGATTTTTGTGCTACATTTATGGGTTTTTGCTATGAAGATCACATTCCAATAAAGAAAAGCAGAAATAATATTTTTAAAAAAATTTTCAAATCACAACACTTACTTTTTAAATAGGTGTTGTCATTTGAAATTCAGGTTCGAATCCTGATAGTTTTCGAATCCATGGATGTTTGTGAGTGGTTCGGAATCCACGTTAAACTGCAGGTCCCAGTCTAATTAGCCTAAAGTGTGCACAAAATGACCGTAGAGTGATAAACCAATCCAATCCTGAATATGACATCATAAACAGTTGATGAGGAAAGAACCAATTTTTTTTAATCGTATTTTTTAAAAAGAAAAAAACGCTAAAAATTCTTTTTTCACTCTGCACTGTTGTCGGGCATGTTTATTGTAATGCAAACGTGTGAATGAGATTGTTATTTTTACAGCGAGCTTTGATAAGGGAATTAGAAAATCGTTCACCTTTCACGTGTTTTCTCACTAAGGAGTGTTTTCATAAGAAATAGATTTGGAGAGAGAAAATGTTACAACCAAAACTTCTCACACTGAATTGCTATACTGTTTTTGAAATTCACTTTATGCTTTTATTATCTTCGGTTAACTATAGCGGGGCCTGATGTTGCTGTGGCTCTCGGTACCACAATTGTCAAGTTCGAGTCCCGGCGGCACGTAAATTTTTCTTAAGATGATTTTCAAATTATTGCGGATGGCTTAATAATTTTTTTTTAATCAAATGTCCTTAATAATCTGGAACTCTTTTTAGAAATTATAATTATGATCTCTGCATTTTAAAATGCAATGTTTTATCTATTTTAAAATCTTTTAATAAATATTATTATTATTATTTTGTGTTCCCATATGAATACATTTTAGTTTTTACATTTGTTCTTCCAGGGATGCCTGATGGCCGAGCGGCTAGCGCTCTGACACTCGGTACCACAGGTTTCAGGTTCGAGTCCCATGCCGTGGATGTTTGTAGTGGTTCGAATCCACTTTACACCGTAGGGCAGCGTTGCAGGGCTAGTAGCGTAGAGCAGCGTTGTAGGGCTTAGTGTTAATCGCATCCGTAGCCTATCTTCAAGCTACACGTGCTCTTTGGTAGTGCTAAATGAGTAACAGCCTTTGCTTATGGCAAACACATTAACTGTCTCTGTATTGCCAGATGAATTAGCACAAAAACAACAGTTAATTAGAGCGATAAGAAATTCTGGTCAAAATTGAATAATACTCAATGAATTAAAAAGTTTTCTTCCACATAAATCGTAGTCACTGAAAATTTATATAATTTTCGAAAATATTATGAAAGCTTGTAAGATTGCCTGATTGGCAAAAATTTGTTATTGACGTTAATTTTTATAAACATCCTTATTATGTTTTTCCTACAAAGTTATTATCTGGACAATCATTATTTATCATGAAAAATATTCGGAAAAATTCTTCTGCTTCAAAAAAAAAAAAAAAAAAAAAAAAAATTACGAAGGCATCTTCTATCTGATGGATTGCGTAACATTGACTTCGGCAGCATGCGTATCGGACATTGCGCAATAGAGATGCGTAGATAAAGTGATTCTTTTAGAACTATCTTTTATTACATAACGGTGAAAAAACAAGATGTAATCAGGAATTTGGTATTTGAAATAACAACTCTGTAAATGTACTATTTATTTATTTCGGTATGTTGAAAAGTGAACGCTTTTCTAATAATCTTATCACAGCTCGCTAGCAAAAAATAATTCCATTCATTTATTTGTATTACAATAAAGTAAACACAATTATGTAGTGTAATTAACCTAAGTTTGAAAAGGAAGAGATCTAATAATGTTTACTAATGCAAACACGAGATGCAATATTGTTTTTACTTATGAATCAACAGATATGACCAATACCATCTATCTTCAATGAATATTTACATACCAATCGGAACTATGCACTATGAACTAAGCCACTATGGAACTTTATTTGCATTAGCTGACGGAGTTGTCAATCGGTAGAAGGAGTTGGTGCCCTTTTCTGATAGCAGTAGTTCGTATCAATGCAACATGGGGAAATGCTTTAAGAATTTATCTGATTTCACAAAGATTATGATGGTGGAGATCCTATGTATGCTCACGAGGTGCTGACCGCATTACGGAAAACATGATTTGAACGCGGACATAAAGTTGCCGGCTGAAGATAATGGGTCATGCCATTTCAAAATCTTTGAAATCAGGACTCATCAGAAGCATCTGTCATTTTTTTTTGGGAAGACATGAATAAAATCGGTTATGTAGCTGGTTCTGGATTGGAGTGTTACGTTTCCGTGTTCAATTTGAAATAATAATAATTTCACAACTATATATAATATGGAAAAGTCATAAATATAAATATGCGCAAAATATATGTTATGATATAAAAGAAGACTGAAAGATTATAGTGAGAAAGGCTTTCTGGAGCTGTGTAGTGCTCCTTTTTTTTAGTGCTCCGACTCGAGTGTTCTTTTACTTGACTTGTGAGAACGACATCGCTTGCAGCGACTTCTGGCATTTGAGCATATCGAAATTTTAATTAGTTTTAATCTTAGAAGGAAAACATTTGGCCTTTCCGATGGTCATTTTCACATCTGGTAAGAGTAGGAATGTCGAGTCTGGCCCAGACTTCACAAAGCCATTCTTCGACCAAATAATCAAGGCAATTTCATTAAATTACAAATCCAATGAGCAGGGGCTCCTTTGCAGGATACAGATTTATACAACTTTTTTGTAATGTCAAATTATTGATGCCAGATTACCGGCTTTTGTTCAGAACAGTTGAACTGTTTGGAAAGACAGGCTGTAATGCCATATTTATATTTTTGAAAACTCATGTCTCATTAATGAGAAATTGTTACAAGGCATCTGAGGATTCGAACCCTCCTTTTCCTTAAACCTAATGTGAAGATTTCCAACTTAAACTTTATCGTATTCATCTCAGCATAGAAACGGAGGTTTTCGACTATCTTATAAAAATTTCTAATCGAACTCTCTCAGAACTATATACTATGCAATATTTGCTTATGGTTCGGTCCTATGCCATGCAACTTTATTCAAAATGAAAGAGCAAATGTATCAATTCTATTTTTGTTGCATACCAAACGATGCCCACGTTGAATGTGTAAAATAACTTTGAACTTTCCTTTATCCATTGAAATGTAATATATGGCCTTTCACGAATAAAAATCTAAAATATGCCCTGCATTTTGACTCACCCTATAGTTTTTCTTTTCACCCTATATAGTTTTTTTTTTTAGACTTTTTAAATTTGGAATATTTCTTCCTAACAGTCTTCTACTCAATCAACGGAAGAGAAAGAATCTTATCTGGTTAATATGCAGAGCTATTCAAAATGGAGGACCAGATTCGACGTTTGATGCATAACAAATTGTGCTCACGTTGAATGCTTAAAATAAATTTGATAAATGACGGTTAGTAAAATTACTTATACATTGAAGTGTAATGTATGACCTTTCATTATAAATAAAAATTTAAAATTTGGTTCTTCATTTTGATTAACTGTCGTCCTTTTTTTCAAAACCGTCTATTAGCTCAAAATCTGCCTATATACAGTGGATAAAAAAAAAGGATTGGCAATTGCCTATAAATGATCATATTTGAACAAAGATATGTTTAAAATTTTATTTTAACATAGTGATTACAGAAGAAGAAAAGACAAAAAATATAACGAAATTTTCAAAATATTTTTTTAGTCAAAATCTAAGAAAATCCAAAATTTACATGATAAAAAAAGTATTGAAAAATTGTGAAATTGACAAAAATTATGAGCGAAAACAAAATCAGTATATGTTTAGTACTTTGTATGCATACCTTCTGCATCTGTAACAGCTTGTAATCTTATTTCTCATGAGGAAACTAAGGTCTTTGTTGTACTTTAATTTTGTGCCACTCTTGCAAGAGTAAACGTTTGAGGTCGTCTTTACTTGAAATTTTATGTTTCTTGATTTCTAGATCCAGCAGGTGCCATAAATTTTCAATTGGGATTGATGTCAGGCGATTGAGGTGGGGTTTTTAATTGGCGAGGAGCATTGTAGAGTAGACATTCACGGGTGAGATTCGCTGTATGCTTGGGGTCATTGTCTTGTTGAAAAACGAATGATGTTCCCAAGCCAAGATTTTGGGCACTGATTTTTAAGTTATGGCGCAAAATGTCAATGTATGTACGCGCTGTCATAATACCATCAATAAAATGCAGGTTGCCAATTCCATTAGCTGCCATACAGCCCCAAACTAAGACGCTGCCTCCACCATGTTTTACAGTAGCAGTTAAATGTTGCTTTTCCAATTCAATATTTGCCTCCTACACACATATCGTCGTCCATCACTGCCGAAAATGTTAAACTTTCGTCGGGAAAAATAACTGTGTTCTAAAACTCTTCAGATAAATCAACGTGGGTTTTCGAGAAATCTTATAAAATTTCTCCTATTTATTTCCGAGATGAATGGTTTCTTTCTAGCTGCCCTTCCATAATAACTTCTCTAGTGTAAAACATTCCGTACAGTCTGTACGCTGAAAGTCTTTTGCGAAGTGAAAGCAACATCTCTAGCTATCTGGGGTGCATTTATTTTAGGTTTTTCTTAACCTTGTTAATAATGCCACGTTCTTCTCTTTTGTAGAAAATAACGAGGTCGTCCACTTCTAGTCTTATTTTCCGTTGATCCTGTTTCCTTGAACTTTTTACAACACTTGACAGTAAATAAACTTATATTGAACTGCACTCCTATAGCTTTTGACTAAGTTAAACCTTCATTTCTGAGCCTAATAATCGTGTTTTTAACACTAACGTCCAACTCCTTCGATTTCGAAGTCATTTTACTGCAGTAATCGCAAAATAATGCATAGACACTTTTGGACTAGTTTTGCAGACTTTATACCGGTAGAGTTTCTATCAGTCGAAACACGTGACTTCAATGTAACAAAATTTGTATAGCAATTAAAACTTTGCCAATAATTTTTTGACATGCAAATTTTCGTTTTTGAAAGAAAAAATCGTTGAAAATGCAAATTAAAATAAAATTTTTACTATTTTTATATATCTAAGATGTCTTGTATTTAATTACGACAGCTAAAATTGCATAACATTTTATTTATTTGTCAATATGAATAAATTAAGGCAATTGCCAATACTTTTTTACCCACTGTATATCTTGTTCAAATTTTCAATCGTTCATAAAACACTTTTTTATTCGACCACTCAGGTTCAAATACATTTTTTTGAACTTGTGGTGGATGAAGGTGATGTTGATACAGTTTTTCAAATATTAATTCATTAATTAAAATTTAATTAATTAATTTTAGTTTTTTTAGATTTAAGTTGTCTGTATCTACCAATAGATGGCACCAGATAAACTTAAAAATATGAGTGAAAATTATTTATAAAGGACTTTCTGCAATAGAGTGAAAAAAAAAAAAGTAGTTATTGAGGAAAAAGTATTATTATGAAAGGAGTTATTATATTTTTTTATATATTACTTGTTTTAATTTTAAATACTATTTTTAAATTTTTGTTTAAATTTGGAATATCTCCGGTCCTAACCATCTCTCATCTCAACGGTTTTACATAGCATAGACAGAACTCTTCCTTACCAAGTTATTCTACAGGGCTATTCAAAATGGAAGAGCAGATTCGACGTTTGAGGCATAACAAATGCTGCTCACATTAAATGCGTAAAATAACTTTGAACTCCTCTATACCTTAATGTAAATGTAAAGTTCATTTAAAAATTTAAAATTTGCCCTAAACGTGTAGTTATTTTTTTAAATTTTAACAGAGCTCTGTAAAAATAATTTCTTGCATAAAAGGTGCTCTTATTAGAGGTTTTATACAAGGTTATTCAAAATGGAGGAGCAGATTTGAATATGATGCATAACAAATAGTGCTAACATTAAATACGTAAAATAACTTTGAACTCTCCTCTATCCCAATGTGTAATATGTAGCAGTTCATTGCAAATAAAAATTTAAAATTTGCCCTAAAAGTGTAGTTATTTTTAAATTTTAAAGAGAATAACAGAGCTCTGTAAAAATTTCTTGCATAAAAGGTGAGAAGTTATTAAACAAGATATTCAAAATGGAGGTGCAGATTTGAAGTATGATTCATAACAAATAGTGCTCACATTGAATGCGTAAAATAACTTTGATCAATGACGATTAGTAAATTGGCTTTCCTCTATCCACTGAAGTGTAATGAGTGGCTGTTCATTATAAATATTTAAAAACTGTTCCTTCATTCTGAATAACTCTGTAATACTTTTAAATAAATATTATCTTTAAACCTTTTTTTAAATTTAGAATAACTCAGGTACTAACCATCACTCAACAGGCTTACCTCCACTGTTTCATATAGAAGAGAAAGAGCTCTTCCTCACTAAGTTATTCTACATGGCTATTCAAAATGGAGGATCAGATGCTATATTTGACGCATAACAAATGGTGCTCACGTTGAATGCGTAAGATAGCTTTGACCAAAGACAATTTGTAAAATGTCTTTCCTCCATCAATTGATGAATACTGTGCGGCCATTCATTGTAAATAAAAATTTAAAATCTGGTCCTTCATTTTGACTCATCCTGTAAATCAATGTTACATTTGAGGATTGCATTGGCGTAGGAGATGTTGCCCTTTGGTTGAAGAAAGGTCATCGCTTTCGCTTATCCTTATCACCTCCTTTAGTTATCAACAGCCGAGCCCCCGAAAAACAGCCACTCCGGATCAACAGATAAGTTGGCTTATCTCGCTGGCCTCGCTCGCTGCGCATGCTGTTGGCTTATTTACTGCCCCGTATTCACTGCGACGTACGTCAGGGAAAACAAGATCTCAGAATTCCGTGGTAGGAAACTAGGAAACTAATGATGCAATTGATAGTTATTTCAATCGGTGACTCGTTCATGTTTAAGAAAATATGAACGAGTAAGAACCGAACACATAATATGTAGTTAATCACCTTTGTGTACTTTAGCACAGATTTAAGCAACTCCTAAAAAATGGTGAAAATATATTCGTTGCTCAAATAAAATGATTTTTCAAAATTAATTGATATTTTAAAAAGAAAATTAGTAGATTATTTGGGAAGAGGCCTGATGGCCAAGTGGCTCTCGGTACCACAGGTTTCCGGTTCGAATCCGGCAGTGTCCTCGATGTTTGTAGTGGTTCGGAATCCACTTTAAATTCGTAGATCCTGGTCTAATAGGATTGTAAAGATTCGGGAAGGGGGGGTAGTGTTACTCGCGTCCGTAGCATATCTTCAAGCTACACCCCCTGGATAGTGTAATAAAGGAGTAACAGTGGTACAGCGCTTGCTTATGCCATAAAAATAACTGTATAAGTATTGACAACTGCACTAGGGAAAAACAGAGATTATTTGAGAATATCAATATCATTTTTGAATCAGACTGAATCACATTACTCGTTAGGCAGATTTAGAATATTCGTATTTGAATAACAGAACATTATTTAAAAAATGTACATTTCCTGAAAATGTTCGTAAGTTGTCTAAAAAATTGATGTTGCTTACAAAGTCTCATTATAATTCATTGGAATTTTCTGCATTTATTTTTCAAATTGGAAATCTGTGTATAAATATATTTTGAAAAATAAAACGATTTTAGATTAAATTTTGTGCTTTTATTAAAATACGTATATAAAGACTAACCTAAATTTGTGATAATTTTAATTAACTGTAACCAATTTTAATATTATCTGAATGAAAAATAAATCATGTAAAGTATTCAAAATGTTGTTTATCTTTCTATTTAAGGCTTTGCGAATCCCTAACCAAAAAATAAATTGCTCAAGACGTTAACAAAAGTAATAAATAAATAACATTTGATTACCAATAATTAATTTTTATATAATGAGACGTTCAACTAATCAGACAAAATTAGGCAGAAAAATTTCTACAATGTTGGTTGAAACTGCAAAAATATTTATTCATACAATTGATTAATATTTCGATATTTCCAACGCAATTTTATTTTATAGAATAAAAATTATCAGGGCTAACATATAATAAATGTCTTTCTTTTATATTCGAAAGTTTTATAGATTTAGTAATAAGTAGTTCTATAATATATCTTAATTTTTTTTCAAACAGGAATAATATCTTCCAGTAATTGTATCACACGTATCAATGTAGAAGAGTTTAAAATTCTAATTAATTCTTTCGCATGGTATCTGTATACCTATTACACATATTAATTAGTGTTGGTTTCATATAGTATACACTGAAGTGACAAAAGTCATGGGATACCTCTTAATATCGTGTCGGCCTTCCTTTTCCCGGCGAGTGCAGCAACTCGACGTGGCATGGACTCAACAAGTCGTTGGAAGTCTTCTGCAGGAATATTGAGCCATGCTGTCTCGATAGACGTCCATAATTGTGAAAGCGTTGATGGTGCAGGATTTTGGGCACGAACAGACCTCTCGATGATGTCCCATAAATGCTCGATGGGATTCACGCATGGGTGATCTATTTCAGATCATTCGTTAGGAATTGTCCAGAATGTTCTTCAAACCAATCGCGAAGAGTTGTGCCCGGTGACATGGCGCATTGTCATCCATAAAATCCCCTCGTTGTTTGGGTACATGAAGTCCATGAATGGCTGCAAGTGACTCCAAGTAGCTGAACATAAGCATTCCAGTCAATGTTCGGTCCAGTCGCACCAGAGGACCAAGTCCATGTCATGAAAAAACAGCCCACACCATTACGGAGCCACCACCAGCTGAAAAGTGCCTTTGACAGTTTGGGTCCATGGCTTCCAGGGGTCTGACCGCACTCGAACCCTACCATCAGCTCTTAACAACTGAAATCGTGACTCATCGGACCAGGCCACGGTTTTCCATTCATCTAGGGACCAACCGATATGCTCACGTGCCCACGAGAGTCAAGCGATGTCTTTCTGTCAGTAAAGGCACTCGAGTCGGTCTTCTGCTGGAATAGCCCAAGAAAGCCAAATTTCTCCGCACAGTTCTAACAGACAAGTCCTTGTACGTCCCACATTGATTTCTGCGGTTATTTGGCGCAGTGTTGCTTGTCTGTTAGAATTTACGACTCTTGCAGACGTCGCCGGTCTCGGTCGTTAAGTGCAGGCGGTCGACCACTGCGCTGTCCATGGTGGGATGTTATGCCTGAAATGTCATACTCTCGGCACACTCTTGACATTGGATTGAAGAATGTCTGAATTCCCTAACGATTTTCGAAATGGCACCTGACCCATGCGTCTAGCTCCAACTAACATTCCGCGTTCAAGTCTGTTAATTCCCGTCAAAATGCGGTCATCATCACGTCAAAACCTCTTTCACATGAATAACTTGAACAGAAATGAAATTCTGCGAAAGCACGCGCATTTATACCTGTTCTACGCGATGCTACTGCCATCTGAAAAACACGATATTGCTATCCCATGACTTTTGTCACTTCAGTGTATATTATAGTATAGTATAGTGGGTTATATATTATAGATATTAAGTAGCACTGATTTAAAACGTGTTTTAACATACTCATTTACTTGTTGAGACTTAGACTTAAAAATGTACATGCTCTTTAATGCAACTAGACAGAAATGCCCGGTTACCATTTTTTGCTGTTTCTCTGTAAAATTTAAATTAAATATCTGTCTACATAAGCAACATTTTAAACTTAAATTGAGAAATTTAGAGAGACTAATGTAACGGGAAAAAAACAGAGCACGAGCAAAGAAAAAAAAAAAAAGAAAAAAATCAGTTCCTTTTATTCTTTTAAGTGTTAAGTCTCATCCAAATAATCTAAAGTTAAATTGAAGTTTAAATTGAATTATTTTCTCCTCTAGCTTAGAACAGTTCTTCGACGTAATTATTTACAAAGTTAAATTAATTAAAAATACTATTGTGAGAATCAAGTTTACAGATCAGAATAAAAGTTTATTTGGCAGTTTGTAACTTTTTATGCGCATGTAGTTATTTGAATGTCTCAATTTCCAGACTGACGAAAATATACTTTAGTTATCTATTACAGGACCTGTAAAAGGTGCGTTAATTATCTCTTGATATGATAATAATATGATTTACCATTGGGATCTACAGCTAACTTGTTGCTCAATGTGTTGAGATAGCCTAATGCGGAAACCCTTAAAGTGAACTTGAAAAAGTGTTCCCATGTCTCCTCCGGGGTTTTTCATCAAAAATATGGTATAGTAGCTCATAATTTAAAAGCTTAACTGTAGCTTACACCGCCATCAAATCAAGACTATCTTTTTCTATATGCTGTCTAATGTACAACTGCAGTTCTCACTGCCATCGAATCAAGACTATATTATTTAAATGCTATCTAGTGCACATTTTACAGCACAATCAAGTTTACAGTTCAAAGTTGTTGTTATCGTCTCCCCTGAAGAGTTCAAGAAACTCAAATAACGTGGTACTTCCGTATAATATTTTCCATGTTTATTGCCAGCTCCAAGTGTAAATCCTCTTCTAGGGATTATACTCTGTGCTGGCTGATGGTCCAGACAATGCCAATCGAGATTTGACGTTTGAGGCCCAAAACTGAATTGACCGATCCTTTTGAAATTCCAGCATCATCAGCAAGGTCTCTAATTATAAATCGGCGGTTTTCAAGCACCTAATCTTTAATTTTTGGACGTGAGCTTCGTCGGTTGAGGTTGAGGGTCGAACGGAGGGCTCTTCGTCTTCAACGCATTCTCTGCCTTCTTTGAACTGTTTGTACCACTTTATATCTTTTCTAGTATACCTTTTGATTTCACCGCCATCATATCAATACTTCTTCTGCTTGCTATCTAGTACATCTGTTGATTTCACCGCCATTGAATCAAGACTATATTCGTTTACATGCGGTTAAGTTTATATTACCACTAGACCGTGAGGAAAGTCGAGGTGTTGTTTCATCCATGCAAATTTCATATGCCAAACGAAAATGTGAATGGTTTATTAAAAGAAAAATATATAATCGATCCTTGTTAAACCTCCTCCCACTTAGCCACAATGGTTTAATGATGTATTTATATATAATGTATTATATGTGATGTATTTATATATCTTTTGTTATAAAGATATATTATATATATATATATATATTAAAGTATGTGGGTGGCTGTTTATGGGGAGGCAGCTAATAAAATCGATTATTTTAGACACATAGTAATGAAATCTTTATTTAATATTTGATTATTAATAATCAGATTATGGTTCATTCTGAAAATCATCTTATCGAATTCGCTCGTGTTAGTCAAAAAGTAAATCATTACAAGATCTTTCAACAAGACCTAAAATCTTTGCTATGAGGCGGTATCGGGTTCGAATCTCATCGGACTGATAATATTCGTTAGAGTATGAACATCATCTAGAGATGGAAACGGACACTATTCAGGTTTATCAGTTGCCTGCAAGTTTGATAACTCACAAAATTTTATTGAAAATAAAATATATCAATCGAGGCACTTTCAGCACTTACAGTGAGATCCTTATGATTTTTTTTTCTTAAAAAGGAAAGATTTTGCATGAGATGCAAAAATACTAACAGATTATTTGAACACAAGTTTAATATATTCTATTTTCGTTCTGATGCAGCTGGCAAACACTTAGGGGCAGTTGTCTTTGATGCCTTAAGGCAAGCACTGCGCAGACGTTACTCACTTGGCACTACCCAGGAGGTTCGTGTAGCTTGAAGATAAACTACAGACGCGGAGTAACAATACCCCCGCCATGCTCTACGATCCTATTAGACCGGGATCTACGGTTTAAAGTGGATTCGAACCACTACAAACATCCATGGCACAGAGCGCCTAGCCATTCGGCCATTCAGGCCCCTACGAATTTAATATATTATAAACAAAACAGATATAAAGAAGCTGCGGAAGATACCTTAATAAAGAAATATTAGTAAAAGGGAAAAACATTTTTAATTGTCTTGACGAGTGTTTCCTGTTTTATGACAGGTAGGACACATATCTTTAAAAACCCCTGCTTTAAACGGATTAATTTACTTTTACTGAATGATTACATAAATATGGGTAATCTTTCAAAATTCAGCTTAGGTTCATTTCTCAATAAACCTATTGCCTGCACATTGATTCGATACTAGTTCCTTCCCTGTAATTGTGTTCAACTCGCAGAGGTCACATCTGGATTGTTCTAAAGTGGACGACTTCATCAATGAAGTAATTTACCTGTGGCTTTTAATTGTTCTTGCTCTTGAACATTACGTGAATGAAGGAGAAATTCCTTTCCATTGATGCGCATGCGCAAATTCACCGACACTGACTCTTGCATCACCTCTGGGATTGCGTCAAAGACGCGCGTGCCTCTTTGGGAAAGAAAGGGTTGAGCAAAGACCCATTCCTATGCAAATGATGCGCGCTGTCTGGCGTGTGTCGCCACAAAGTCCGAAAAAAAAAATGGCTGTTTCTTTTCCCTTGCTTCTTAGATGAATCAGAAAGGAAACGTGAAAAAAAAGGTCATTTGGAATCTAAAAAGCTCAAAATGACTCATAGTATTTTGAAAACATAGTAGCCTGGCACCACTATAGATTTCATTGACTAATTTTCAAAGTTAATACCATTCTTACTGGAGATTTCCTTTTCAATCTGAGATGTGGAATTTCCATTAAGATTTTTTATTGATAGCATTTAACTAAGCGTTAGTTCAGGGATGCCAACCCAAATGATTTGCTTTGGCCAATTTGGAAATGCATCCTAACTCCACGGGCTGCATATAGAATAATATATCCTCATACCAGATTTAGACCCACTATGACATTTGTGTGGACTGATAAATTGAAACAGACTGAGTTATTATTGTTTTACTATTATTCTTGCATGCAAACATAGACAATATAATGATAATGATACTAAACGCAACATTGTAAAGGAATATATAACACTAAAAATGATATATATAAATATAAACTAAATAAAAAAATGAAATCATTAAAAAGATTTATTTGACTTGCGCGATATTTGTTTCTCCACTCTTTCACTTAGCTTTTACAAATTGATCTCCATTTGAGTATTTACACATCGCAATAGGTGTTGCAGGTTATGTTTGAGCGTGTTTTGTGTTGGGTCAGTCATTTTCGAAAATCCGATTCGCAGGTGTCAGTTGAACCAAAAAGCGCTAACTTAACTAAAGAAAGCGAAACTTCAATAAAAGTGTGGTTTGCTCTACTATCAACTGTGCATATCTAGGGATAGTCACTACGTCACTGAGGTCACTGAAAGTGAAACAAAAAGAATCTGTTATATTAGATGTTCCAAGATGCAAGAGCAACATGAGTAAGTAGAATATAATTTAATTATTCTGCGAACTCTTAACTGTGACGTCATAAATAAAGGCGGCAATATCTGTCCTATATTAGCAAGAATATCATTTTTAAATCAAAATTCATTTTTTTCTCATCCTTTCGACAGTTCATTTTTGAATCTATGGAGGCACACATAATGTATATTTTAATACATTGATTTTCGTTACTTTTCACTATAAAATAAATATATTTTTGTAAAAATGTGATAAACTTCAAGGGGCAGCAAAAATATACAAGGCTGGACGCGGGTTGAATACCCCTGAGTTAGAACATAGTAGTCTTGGAAACAATACCAAGGAAATTTGTCATTGTAGAAAAACTTACTCACCAATGTGGTATTTCTAATGCTTATCACACTACATTTGGAACAAACCCTTTGAGGCTCATCCAAGCTGACACCAAGGCATCTCTCCGTTTTTAATCTCGCCCTACCTTCTTAAGAGATCTGCAATTCACAAAGATGACTGATGGCAATTTTAGGAGATTTCGAATGTCGCGTGGATGTTCACATGACAGTCCCATGGGGCTGTGGAGCCGATGAGGATGATGATTAATTTTACGAGACGGGAGATGTTTTTTCTTATTACGCGATGGAGTTGTCAGCCCTACGCCCAACGCTCAACAGCCATATTAGACCAGGACCTACGGTTTCCACGGTGGATACCACACCTATACAAACATCCATGGCACCGAGCTCTAGTGCGCTGGTTACTCGGCCGTCAGGCCCGTCACATGCAAAGCGAACGCTCCACCACTGAGCTACATCAACACTATAAGTTATTCACTTGTTGATTATTAACTGACATTAATTCATAATTAAAGAAATAAATTATTTTTATAAATTACTCAATAGAGTTATTACATAAATATTTTTTTTTTTACTTTAATCCCATTTTTAAATAAATAATAAAAAAAAATCAGAAAAATTTTCTTATTTCTGTCTGTTTGGGAAACCAATTTTTAATCGAAAAAGGAACAACAGAGCAAAGCGAGCGCTTTATCTTAAGATGCTTGTTAGCGTGTGTCGGACAACAGATGAAAGGAGGGGGAGGGGGGGATCTTTGAAGTTTGAACCCCAGATAAGATAGGCGACTCGAGTAGATTGACCCCCATTACGAGGAAATCGTCTGATACACCCAACATTGTTGATCCGATTGCACAGTAAACTACTTCACGCGTCACGTACGTATCGATACCGAATGATTCGAACCGAACGCAATTCGTGAAATTCGTTCATTTACGCGGGGCGTTCGTAAAAAGCATTCATCTTACCTATCATTAAAAATGGGAAACCTTTTGTTGATTAATGTCTCTACTTTTAATCTTGCAAACATTCCACCGACTAGAGATGGGGGAGGAAACAACGAATCAACTTTAAAAGAACTGACGACGTTCAAATCACGATTGTTCTTATATTTAATTCTAAATTTATGGTTAGCCTATATATAGGTCCAATCAACTATATGTTTGAAATTCTTTTATTTATTTATTTTATTTTTTATTTTAAAGATCCAATCTTCCTTTGGAAAACAGTTTGAGATTTGCACGCAGTCATAACTGTTATAATCATTTTCAGAAGATGACAAATGCAATCTATTTTTGAAGGATTTTATGTAGGCACTGAACTAAAAGGTTTGAAATATACTTTTTGATAAATGAGTTATTGGCATTTTTGTTAAAACATTACTATTTTCCTTGTATTTTTCCCTAAATGACTAGATTGGTTATCGCTCAGCTATACATTTTTGTCAAATTTATCAAAAAAATTATCATGTATATATTTTAATTTTCATGTTTGCTATTTGTTTTTTAAAAACGTTTTATGTTGCTTTTAACTTAATTTAACAATAGCATTTTTCCATAAAGCATTATTAAAAACTATGTATCTGATGTGATCAAAAGGTTACCTTAAAGACTATCCACATATCAGATTCAAGACTTTAGACGAAGATCATGACATACTAAACTCAAATGAAAAAATAATTATTGTATTGGCAAGAAAATAATTTCAATTTTCACGATTTAAGGTGAAATGGTAAAAACTAAAAATTCTAACCAACTTACCAACTCAATAAATAAAATGGTATTGTTGTTGTGTCTAATCTTCAGTACGGACGAACATCCATGAGTTGTCTACTCCTAGAATGGAAGGAAAAGGGGGCAGTTTCTGTTGTGATGGAGCATCCGTAGGTAGAAGTCTGACTTTCCTCCGGGTCGCTGAAGATGGAGGCAGTGCCTTCCGGGAAGATTTTCAGAGGGAAATACCCTGCATTTACGTATATTATGGGAGAAAAACGATTATTAAGGAGATTATAATCGTTATACGGAATATTATGGAGATTATAAGGAAATTGCCAAGTGAGAAAGTTTAAAAAAAAGCATATTAACTACGACATAGCTCGAATCCAGCAAATTTAACAATTAACGAAGAATGCATACATTTCAATATTGCTCTTGAGTATCCAATATAAACGGCATAATACGTGCGAGAAGAAAAATGTGAACGAGAAGAAAATGTGCTTAATAGCACTTTTAGTGTGAAAATTATGAACTGTTTTTGAGCAAAAATTGGTTGAAATGTTTTTTTATGTGTTGCAGCTTCTTACCAGCGCTACAGAGGATAGAATGTAAAAGCATTGCTGGGATGTGGCTCCTTGCCCATCGGATTCATTATAGAATATAAAAATCATCTGGGCAACACTTGATGTTTATGATTCCAGCGCCCTTTGCCAAACTGAGCTTTTTTTTTTTTTCCCTCCGACCGGAGTGAATGACTTTCTTCGTGTTGACAACAACTCGGAGATATTTCCAGAAGAACATTTTTTTTTTTTTTTAGTTTTCCTGCTCCTTGTGGATTCGAGTGAAGTAGGGATTCTTTCAGTTTTTTTTTTTTTCGACCGTGATGAAAGAAAAAAAAAACTGAGTGCGTGAGGTTAAAGCAATGACTTTCACTGCTCTATTCTCGTTTTTACAATTCAAGTGTAACACAAAATGTATCTTCGATATTGTCATATATGTCTCATTAAATAAAATTCTCAGATTAAAAAAGTATTTAGTATTTATACACAAGTGTTAAGTAATATTTTAACGACATATATAAAATTAATATTTTAATATATAAGTAACATTTTTAATCTGTAAAATTCACAGATTAAAAAGAATTTAAATATTTATACCCAGAATTTTTTTTTGGTGTTAAGTGTCTACAGGATCTATAAAGTAGATCCTGTAGACACTTAGATGCATTTTTTAATTAATTCTCTTCTAATTTGAAATAAATTTTCCTGACTAGAAGATATAAAAACAATACCTGTGATTATTTAAAAATATAGGCTTGAAGATAGGCTGCGGAAGCGAGTAACTAACGCTCTACGATTCTAAGAGACCGGAACCTACTATTTAAAGTGGATTCCGAACCACTATAAACATCCATGGCACAGCCAGCACTCGAACCCAAAACCTGTAATACCGAGCACTAGCCACTCGGCTATGGGTCCTGAGGTCTTGTTGAAAGTAAGGTAGGAGGGTCTTTCTTATAGTAAACATTATCCCAAGCTTCTCCCATCTGCAATAAATATTTTTTAGGTATTATAGCTAGGCGGGATCAGTGAGGTAGGAGTCTTTCTCTTAAATAGGGAATTATAGTTTTATTTGAATAAATGAATCTATCAGTTTGTGCAAGGAAACATAAGAGGCAGCGGCTAAATAAAATTTATACTACATTCATTCTCCATTGTGACAAAATATACGGCTTACGCCGAGTAAACAGTTAGTAAGAAATAAAAAATCGTGGTAAATGAATTTACAAAAACTGTTCCACGAAAATACACAAAATCAAATCAGGAGAAAATTCATTTAATTATAGAGAATTAATGAATGGAACAATTTCGTTTCACTTTTCGGTTCATTCTGTAAGTGCCAACCAAGTAGATGTTGAGAAACTTTTCTCAACACTGAAAAAAAAAAAATGAACTAAAAAAATGAATCAGTAATGAAAGGAGATCTTATGGAGCCTGTTCTATTCTTAAGAACCTATAAGGTCTCACTCATTATAAACAGAGCATCTTTGTGATTAAATGTACAATGCTTGTATTCTATAGTACTTTGTACTTGTTAACTTTTTTTCTTTCTAATGCAGCTGGCAAACACTTAGGCAGCTTTGGTATTGGATGCCTTAAGGAAAGCGCTGCACAGACGTTAATCACTTTGCATTACCCAAGGGGCGCGTGTAACTTGGAAGATAAGCCACGGACGCGGAGTAACAATGCCCTACATACAGTCATATTAGATAGGGACTCACTGTGGATTCCGAACCACTACAAACATCCATGGACCTAACAAACCTGTTTAAAGTGGATTCAGGCCCCTAATGAATGTCCGTGGCACCGCCGGGATGTTGACAACTTTTCTCCAACTGAGGCTTAAAATGAATCAGTAATGAGAGAGAGCCTGCCAAACCGCTAAAGGTCTCACTTATAAACAGAGCATCTTTGTGATCAAAATGTACAAAGGCTTGTTTTTGTACTTGTTAACTTAGAACCGTTATTTTTATATGTTAAATATTTTTGTAAACAAATTGACTCGTAAAGATCAAGAATGCCTTTTAAGTGTGAAAAAAATAGCACCGAAGTTTTAAAACATTTTAATATGAACAAAAAATGTTTTTATAGTAAGTATGAGTTCAATGAAAATAAGTTCACAAATTTTTCTAAATCCATTAGTAAAGATCATACTACATAGAGACAGGAATTGGGAGTAAGGAGTAGAGAGTTAGGGTAAAAAAATCCAATTCAGAAGTCGGAAATATTTCTGGCCGAGTTCCCCTCCATATGTCTTACTAAGTCGAATGCAGTCGAAGCTTTGTCTCGAAAGAGGATGTCATGAATCATTTTGTTGCACACGAGGCAGATTTTAAACATAGGTCATATGCCAAATAGGGATGTAAATCAAAATGGACTTATTCCAAAGTAGTTATATAATATATGTATATGACTGTATATACATCAAGAATATTACAAAATTAAATGCTGAGGACTTTTTTAATGTCTCAAAGTGAACAGATGGTAACATTTTTTGTTCTTGCAGTAGTGCCTCACATTTTAATAGTTGTAGCAAAATCTACCATTCACATTCTCTAATTAGGTACAAAATTTTTATGAGCTTGCGTCTGCTTCCGAGGTTTGTAGCAGGCTACCTGGTGCACGCAATTGTTAATTGTCCACCATGAAACTTTCAAGGGCACCCATTGTTCAAATTAAGTACTCAGTTACAAAATGTTGGCGAATTACTGACGTGGTAATAAAATGTTTTATTTCACGTTATCCTCTTTGGAGATCATTCCGTTTATCAGTATGCAAATTACATTTATCAGTGATGATAAAACAATAATTGGAAAACTTTTCAAAAACATGTTTCTTGTTAGAACTCCTACTGCTTAAGCTTATTTAGAATTGATAGATTCAAATTTTTGAAACTGTAGTGTACGCGAAATTTTTTTATGATGTAAAAACACCTTATAAAAACGGTATGTATATGAGTAGCTGTTAAGCGTTATGTTCGCATGTCAAGTTTGGAACAATGATAACTTCAAAACTATGCATAATTTGGAAAACTAAATATATAATCGTGTAGGGAGAGGAAAGTTGACAGAATTTGTTAGGAAGGGGAGGGGGAAGACGCAAATTCAGGTCCCGCTGTTATATCTCGGGATCCAAACATGTTATGGGAGTGATCAAAGGTTCTTTTAAAAATCTTGTCTAGATCCGATTAAAATAATAATAACAGCCACGTGAAATTCGAAAAATAAGAGAATGGCTCATATACAAAGAAAGTGGAATCAAAATAGTGAGGAAACGTATTGCAGAAGGTATAGGAACTCAAACAAATCGAAAATTCCAAAAATCATATGCAGGTAGGAAAGGGAGTACAGGGTCGAAGTGAACCCATTTCCAGCAGTAGACCCACTACCCTTAGAACCATTGATTACAAAGTTGCTAGAAATCTCAGTGACTTGCAGTTCGAATTTAATTATGGGCTTATTGCGCATTCGTTAATATTGGTTTTTTTTCCAATGACAAAATTGTAAAATCGTTCTATTTCAATAAAATGTCTACGACATTCATTCCTTTGTCTTTTCATTTCATCTCCCCAACTCTCTTCGTCGCTCCCCTGCAATCTGTCTCCAATCTGTTTACAAAGATGTTTTCACCAACGGCACAAAACCAGAGTACTGTGCATCCCTCCTTTTTCTGTACATTAGTAAGCTTCATATCCTATTAATCCTATGATATTCCCGACTTGTGGCTCAGTGGAAACTATCAGTGAATATTAGGGTGGAGGTTCCATCCTCTGCAGCTTTGTTGTAGGCACTGTTTCAAAAATCGAGGAGACTCGATGGCGTTTGTGACATTCAGCATCTTGCCTCGAGAGTCAGACTACATAGTAAGAGTCACCGGGTTTTTCTCCTATATTCTCTATGTGGAGTACAAAAAACCCCTTACCTGAAGAGTGCCCTCCTCTTCAGCCTTATAGAGCCAAGTCAGACTTCTAACTTCGGGTGCTCCATCACAAACAGAAGCCCCTTCCCCTGCCCTCTTTTCATTTTAATTTCCTGATTTTTTTTCATGAGACTACACGAGTTCTTGATTCGTGTCCAAGTGTGGTTTAGATGTTGCTTGCTGTCTACCAAGTGGGATAAGAACGAAAATCTTATAATATACAGGCCACCGACAAGTGATGAAGGGAGAGCATTGCCAACCGGATGGTAAAAGTACATGTCATATGGGATATTTGTCATATGGAAATGAGCACATGTGGTGGAGAGATAACTGTCAATGTAAGATGCTTATACACGTCGTATAAGCATCTCACATTGACAGTAAGACATCACTCTACCGAATCTCCTAGTTACTGAAACCAGTGTCCGCAGCGAACGCCACCAGCTGATTCGAATCTGATCCTCTTTTTTTTTTTTGTTATTGTTGTTGTCCTTTGTAAGAAGAAGTTAATTCAGATTTGATAAATGCATCATGTCCAGTATTAGCATAACTACCTAAATTTAACTATTATTAAACCTGAAATTAAGTACTCTACAGATCTATGCATTTGTTAAATAATGCATGAGAAAGGAAAGGATTTGTTAAATAATACATTTTGAAATTTCTTTTTAATTTATTTATCTTATAATTATTTCAATTTATTTATCTTATTTATTTATCAATATTTTATTATCTAGTTTTATTCAATTTATTTATCAATTTATTATTTTTGTTTTGGAATTTGCCTTCCACCTTTTTCTCATATTGAATTCTTTATTAACCTAACCTGAATTAAGTACTCTACAGATCTATGCATTTGTTAAATAATACATGAGAAATGAAAGGATTTTTAAATAATACTTTTTGGAATTTCCTTTTATTTATTTATCTTATTATTATTTCAATTTTATTTATCTTATTATTATTACAATTTTATTTATCTTATTATTGTTTCAATTTTATTTATCTTATTATTGTTTTAATTTATGTATCTAATTTATTTATATTATTTCTTATTTTGAAATTTGTCTTCCCACCTTTCCTATTTATTATTTTTTTAAATTAAAATTGATGAACAAAAAATAATAAATTGCTACTGAAATTATAGTTTTGTTTCTGCATAAATGGTTTCGCTTTTTAACTGATATGAAATTTTATCTACTGATTTGAAAGGAATTGATAGCGTCAAAAATTAATCAATTAACAAAGAGTAGTTCAATCACGAGAAATTGAAAAATTCTCATAATTACTCATTCTTACGGAATTTCTTATTATTATGACTAAAACGTTAAAAATCCTAATACCGTTTAAAAGATAACGTATAAGATACAACTATCAAATCACATGTTAGATGAAAGGAATTTTAGGAGAGGGTTTTGTGGCGATACATCATGTTTTTGTAAACAACACAATCCACTTATTATACAAATAATCTGCATTTAATAATATTTATTTATGTAATTATTTTCAGCAATAATTTTAGGGTTTATTATGGAATATTTCAATTAACTGTCTTTTACAATATGTTATTATGAATATTTTTATTTGAAACTTTGATGTATGAATTATAACATTATACTTCCTGTTTTTAGTTGGCTTATCCCGTTATCCCCCAAACACAGCTTCAAAATGGCAAAATGTCACTTTTTCGAAAAGAAACAACCCGAGGTAACATTTTTTTTTTTTTTCTTTTTTTTTTTAAAGGGGTGCTAAAAATAAAAAATTCTGGAAGAAGCTCCTAGTAACAGTGATGATCGCATACGGGCATGCAGTACGTCTTTATACGTAGATCAGTCAGAATTTTGCTCTCACACTCATCCCTCGCTCAAAGGGCCTACTGGCCGAGTGGCTATCGCTCTGCCACTGGTGCCACAGACTTCGGGCTCGAGTCCCGCTGTGTCATGGCTATTTGTAGTGGTTCGGAATCCACTTAGGTCCAGGTTTAATATAACTGTAAAGAGTAGGAGTAACAAGCACTAGCAGTCACTGCCTTACTGAAACAAAGAAATTTCCTTCCAGGATAGCAATGCCCTGTCTTCATCACTCATCGCGGTCGGACAGTTGGCTAGCGCTCTGGTCATTAGTACCACAGGATTCAGGTCCGAATCCTGGTGGAAGCATGGAAGTTTGTAAGTGGTTCGGAATCCATCGTCAGTGCCATGAATATATGTAGTGATTCGGAATCCACTTTAAGGTCACGTAGGTCCCGGAGAATGTTAAGAAATCTTGCCGATAATTTTCATTTCTCTTCAATATAAACATCAACGATACTTAATCAAATTTGCTCTACCTAAAAATATAAATAAGCATAAATTTATTTATTTTCATGTTTTTGTTCCTGTTATTTCATTTGTAAATATTAACTAAGATGAAATAATTTTTTTTTTTTTTTAATACACATTATCTCTCATGCATAGACGTTCCTGTTTTGAGAAAAAAACAAATGTATAAACAGCTATTATTTTTTATGAGAAATATTTTTATGTTTATTTTTAATTTATATTAATAGAGTTAATATGACTTTAATAATGATAACAAGTTAACATGTATGAATGAAGGTAACCCCTCTCACAAGATCCCACCCCAAGTCAAGAAGCACCGAGTTACTGCAACATAAAAACGAAACTTATCTGGATGGCCATGATCAGACATCGCCAGTAGCTCTCCGGCATCAGAGGTGTGCGAGGGACATTTTGGGGCTCTCTCCGAAGATAATGCGCGTATTAAGAGAGGCCTTGAGGAGAGAACGTTAACCCGCCAGCTCATGGTGATTTATCGGTAGCTCTAAGTGCTCTTCTTCATCCCCGCACTTCACGTGAGAGGTACCCACACTCCGACCCACATTAAACTGCAACCGTAGCTCAGCTACCAGGGGCACGCCGTATGATTAAGAGAGGGGGCATAAGGCATCTTCCAAGAAAAAAAGGAAAATTATCAATATCATACTTTTCCAGTACAACATTTTGCAAAGAAAAAAACAGGTACTTTCGCACACTCATATATATATATATATCGACGCACATCAGATCTTAAACAATATTTGTCACCATTTTTATTTTTTTGAAATGATTAAAGATGAAGTCTAGCGTTTGGTACCCCAAGCTTCGAATTCGAGTCCCGGAGGTGCTTTGGATGTTTGTAGTGGTTCGGAATCCCTCTTTAAACAGTAAGTGTCAGTCTAATATGACTGTAGAGCGTTAGGAATAGGGCAGACAACGACCCTGTTAAAAGAAAACATCTTCTGTCTTGAAACCTGCCAGTAAGTAGACGGCCTTGGCCCACCATGGGGCTGTTATGCCAATGAAACATTATCTGGTCATTATCGTTGTTTTACACTTTTTATGTGAATAAAAGAAGATAAAAAGCAATCAGAAAGGTTAGTTCTTTGAAACTGAAAAACTGAAAAGAAAAATAATAATTATTTATTTTTATATCTGGACATATATTCCTCTGGAATACCACAGAGCGCACCTTTTGAGAACCACTGAAATAGAGGGTGACCATCGAGTGCCATTTGGAATCTTAACTCAAAGTTTACAACTCTTTGTCCTCGAAAATTCAGAGTTAATCAACCCCATTTTGATGTATTCATAACTTTAGGTAAAAATTGCTGCTTCAGTAAGTTAGAATTGTGTATTCGGAATATAATAACAAATGCAATATTGCAGTAGGTTTTATTCTGAGTTTCGAATTCGAAAAATTTTCATGAAAATATCTTGTAAAAGCATTTTCAATATGAAAAAACCAATAATAGGCACTGAAAAATAAAATATGCGCGCTTTTTTTATAAAAAACCCAGACATTTCAATAGAGAAAAATTCAATTAAATTGAACCGTTTTCACTTATCAGCTCACCACATTTATTTGAGGTTCAGCTAATTCAATCAGCCAGTAATTAGACGGTTATAGTCCAACATGGACAGTGCCATTGAGTTAGTTAATTAGTTAGTACAGTTAATTCTCATAACCAACTTATGGCTTCAATCAGACGGCCACGTAAGTTGATTTCAATAAGATACCGTTGTGACAACCATAAGTGATAATAGACAGTTTTTGCATAACGTTTTCATCGTCCGATATTTTTCTTCCCAGTGCGTATGCTCATAGGAATAGCTCAGTAGTGCAGTATTACAGATATGCATGCGCAATGGTACAATGTTTCATGGGCATGTTCACTAGGAAGAAAAATATCTGACCATAAAAAACGTTATGTTCTAATGTCCCGTTACTTTAACGTTAACTAAAGAGAAAGAACTTATGTGCTCACACAATGAGGGACTTTGCAAAAAAATTTTATACCTAATCTAGCATTAAAAAAAGTATAAGAAGGTATTATAACATTCTAGGTTGTGTGTAAATTTTAAGAATATGAAATCACTTAAAAACAAAACGTATTACTAAATTAATAAAAATATGTCTTATGTCAGGAATGAAACTTTTTTCGGTCATTCAGAAAAAGTTTGGTGCCAAAGATAAATTTTTCTAAAATTTTAAGACAAAAAAACAAGTATTACAATTATGTTAATGAGATGAATGAAATTGCGATTTCATTTTTAAAAGTTCCTTATATTAAGGTTCGAAGTGAGATGGACTGATTCTTAGGAACGAGGCTAAATGCTCATCTGTCAGTCTACTTCTGAAATAATTCTTTCTAAGGTTCATAGTTGAAAACATTTGTTCACATGAATAAGATGAAGTAAACATAGCACTAATTTTCTGGGCGTGAGATATTCAATTTTGGAAACTTACTTTCGATAATGATTTGTAAAACTCTAACTTGTTGGCGCCAATCTACATCTATAACTAACATAGAAGTACCGCTTTTAACACTTTACCGATTGAAAGTTGTCTGTGCTTGCTATTTCCGTCGATTTATGTTTTGTAGAACAAAAATAGAGAAAGTAAAAAAATCACCAGTCCTTTGAAAAAAAAATGAAGAAAAAAAATATTTTCATCAAAGTAGAAAAGGAGAGGGATAAATAATATATAAATATTTTTCTAATAATTCTATTCTATTTTTTTCTATTCTACATAATATATAAATATATTTCTTTTAATTTGCCTCGAACCTTCAAATTAAAATTCTATCCGCGGGCCGGATAGAACCTTCCGGCGGGCCGAAGTTGGTTCGCGGGCCGTAGGTTGCCCATCCCTGTCCTATATAAATAACAACACTAAGTTAATTGTCATAAGCTAACTTATCAGTTGTAAGTCAATATTACAGACTATCTGACGACATGCAAAATAAAATTATACTTTTCAATCACAAAGATGCTCCATTTGTAATACTTTTATATATTATTTGTATATAAAAATAAAATAGCTTCTGTAAGATCTTCTTTCATAGTGGATCCAAGATAGCCTTTTGTAAGCTTCAATGCTGAGAAGTCTCTCAACACTCATTTGTTTTTTGCTGCTGAAACAGTTACTGCCTTTCTACTGGCTGTATTATTGAAGGATACAATTAAATTACCTCTTTAACAATTTATTTTGACATTAATCATCAGAATTAATAAAAAATAAAAAATTATTTTATAAAAGAGTCTGGAGTCGGTTTTTAACATGACTTCTCCAAAAACACTCCCGACTCCTCACCTCTGGTTTAAAGGTGACAACAGAGATGGATTTTTTTTAAATCATCGGGGTTTTTCCGTTTCGATAGTTTCTGAATTTGGATGATGCAACGACGACACTTTCAATTGCCCCGTTACGGATGCAGTTGATATTTTTTCATGTCTTGATTGAGGGGCAGGACGGTTGCGTGTCAGTGATTCCCTGGGCGCGTGTTGTTGCAGAAGTCCGACGTCATTTTGGCAAGGCAAAACGGTCCGAAGAAACGCGACTGATTAGCAGAGGGGCATGAATGAAGCGGAGGCACGAGGCACATAAACACGAAAAACTCTCCCAGATTACAATAAAAACGGCTTTTAACCCTTCCTCATTTGCATGCGAGATGGATTCCATCGTCACGACCTTGATTTCTGTTCCTCTTTTTTTTCTTTTATTTCTGCTGCTGCTGTCGGTTTCGCGCTTCGGTTCCAACGAACTCCGGTATTCAAATGAGAAGTCACCAAAGGGTTGGAGGCTTTTTGCGACGTTTTTTACGCAAAAATTATGCTAATGAGTGAGTTACGAGCCCCTTTTGTCTCCCTCGGCTTGGGTAACGCTTTTATTGTTTTAATTGAAATAAAAAAGGGGGAAGGGAAATATAAATAGTGGAGAAAGCTGACAGAAAAGAAATTGTTGGAGGTTTTTTTTTTTTTTTTTTTTTTTTGCCCTGACCTTCCACGGAGACGGAAAGGAAACTGTGGTTGCGCAAAAAGTCCTTAAAAGTGGAGTGACTCCTGGAAATGAGGACCATTCCTATGAGTGCGTCTTGGCGCAGAGAAAGTCGCAAGTTCAAAGTCATCGCTCGTGCAACTTTCATTCGAAAGGTACGCGCCAGCTATGAAATACAGTTAGCCTACCAGACCTAAGAATGGAAATTCGTGACAGAATTTTACAATAATCTTTTGACACTTTGGGAAAAATCTACACAAATAAAACCAGTGAGGTTATAACATAAGATATGCTTCATACATGGGTCAAATGAAGAAAAGGGTAACACAAAAAGTTGCATAATTGCGTAAACAGCAATTGAACACATTGAACAATTTTCAACAGTTACATCTGTTGCGGACACTTTCATTCAAAAGGCCCGCATTTAACATAATATATGCTTTATAGATGGGTCAAATGGCGAAAAGGGTAACACAAAAAGCGAGGCGCAATTCAGTTGGAGCTGAGAAAGTCGGGAGTTCAAAGTCATCACTGTGCAACTTTCATTCGAAAGGTATGCGCCAGCTATGATATACAGTTAGCCTACCAGACCTAAGAATGGAAATTCGTGACAATAATCTCTTGACACTTTGGGAAAAACTAGTGGGGTTTTAACATAAGATATTGGTTTACAGATAGGCCAAATGAGGAAAACGGTAACACAAAAAGAGAGACGCAATTCAGTCGCATGACTGCGTAAACAGCAATTGAACACATTTAACAATTTTTAACAAATATATCCGTTGCGGATACTTTCATTCAAAAGGTCCGCATTTAACATAAGATATTGGTTTATAGATGGGTCAAATGGGGAAAGGGTAACACAAAAAGCGAGGCGCAATTCAATTGGAGCAGAGAAAGTCGGGAGTTCAAAGTCATCGCTCGTGCAACTTTTCATTCGAAAGGTATGCGTCAGCTATGAAATACAGTTAGCCTACCAGACCCTAAGAAATGAAATTCATAAGATGGTTTACAATAATCTGAGGAAAACTTGACACTTTGGAAAAACTAGTAGGGTTTTAACATAAAATATTGGTTTACAGATAGGTCAAATGAGGAAAACGGTAACACAAAAAGAGAGACGCAATTCAAAAACAGCAATCAAACACATTCAACAATTTTCAACAAATACTACTGCGACCAGAAAGAAAGACCAATCATTTTTTTTCCAAAACTTTTATTTATTCTTCCAAATTTATTTCAGCGCCTTCCAAGTAATCCCCTTCAGATACAATGCACTTAATGCCAATGTTTTTTCCAATTCTCAATGCATGCTAAAAGTCATCAGCAGGGATGACCTTCAAAGCGCGTGACGATTCACATTGAAAATCTCCAATCGACTCAAAGAGGTGTCCCCGGAATGGTCTGTTGAGTTTAGGGGAATATCCAGAACGTGCATGATGTGCATACGGCGGTTGTGGAACAATATGGGTCTCATTTTTGGCGAAAAATACAGTGTGAGCTGGAGCATTCAGTGTTTTCGGTACCAATCGAGATTTGACGTGTTTGAAGCCCAAAATGGAATTGGCCGATCCTTTTGAAACTCCAACATCATCAACAAGGTCTCTAATTGTAAATCAACGATTTACGAGCACCAAATCTCTAATTTTTGGATGTAAGTTTCGTCGGTTGAAGAAAAAAAATTGAAATTGCATAAGTCACAGGAATTTTCAATTGAATATTGGTCTTACTTTTTGGACGCAGTAGTACATCTGTCGTGCAATCAATACATCTATTGCGAACACTTTCATTTAAAAGGTATGCACCAAATATGAAATACAGTTAACTTACCAGACCCACGAATGGAAGAATAAAGAATTCAAATTTGAACTGAAGATACTTGAAGAATGGGGAAGCGGTATGGCATTAAAACAGTTCCAAAGTGTATTAATAGATGGCTCTGAAAGCGGCATGAAGAACGTAAATTCGACTTCCAGTGATATCTTGAATCGAAATTACAATATATGTGGCATGAGTTGCACATTAAACCAACTATAGTGTTCAAAATGCTTGATTGTTTCAGGGTTTTGAAGGGAAAAATGTCTTCCAAGTCATTCAACAGTTGTAACGCTGTCAGAGGTAAGCCCATCCACCACGACAAGGTCATACCAAATCGGTGGAACATTTTTTTTGATGCCATACTGTTTCCCCCTTCAAGTGTTTTCAGTTCAAATTTGAATTCATTTTCACGAGTGGTTCTCTTTTTTTTTACAGCATTTTGAATGTGTGACTTTAATTATAATCATCGTGTACATACATTATACTAAAAATAGCTGATACTATAGCTGAGTTACAGCTAATCAAGCACATAAAGAGCGAAACAAAAATATCAATAACTCATCTCTTAATGAATACATTTAAAACCTTTTACTTCAACGTTTACATAACATTGTTAAAAAGAGCTAAAATGGTATAGATTCTGAAAATGATTATAACAGCTATGATTGTTATCATACGGCAGTTTAGCAAAAACAACAATTTTTCAGATATTCATTTTGAATGAATTTAGTATCCAAATAGCTCATGATGAAACAACTGTAATTCGATTCCTAATTACTTTAGAAACAAATTCCAAAACTATAAATAAAGATCCGATCTTGTAAAATAAAACAACTTTACGAAAATCGGTAATGGACCGATTTGAAGGAAAAAAATATTTTAGAAGTAAATCATTCATTCATCTTTTAAGAAAAAATTATACACAAAATTAAATTAGTTGGCTATAACAAAATATTCGATAATTCTTTCTGTTGTATAGAGCATCGCTGTGTACTTACAACACTTAAAAACATATAACAGCATTAGATGATATAATTAAAATTTAAATTTAAATTTAAATTATTTATTAATCTGGATAAATTTAAATTCGAAATAATTAAGTCAAATATTTGTTTTTTTTTAATTGTATCTCTGTTGGAATGTAGAACCATCAAAAAGGTAAGCGTGTAGAAAAAAACGTTAAATATTTGATTTAAATACCTTCGTTAATCACTGAAATGATTAAATATTTCTTGAAATTAATTTTATTTTTTAAATCCTTAAATCATCAATTAAATCAATTTTAAAATCATCATTAAAATCATTTAATTCATTAAAAAAATTTTTTTTTGTTCGGTATCTTAAATCGTCACAGAATTGTATTCTGTTTTTCGTTAAATATGCGAATTTATTTAGCTTTCCTCAAAATTTAAATTTTTTTATTTATAATTTTATCTGTATACAAAAAAAAAAATTAAATTACATGCAACAAATCTGATATTAAAACTAAATAATAACAGTAAATAAAACCTTACATAACGCAATGTATATCTTTATGTCTATCTTTCATTCAAGGTGAAACTATAATTGATTTAAAAAAGGAATAACACCAAAAATAATGTATATAAAATGCATGGTATGGTAAATAAGATTTTGCATTACGGAATGACGATAAGATGCAATTGGTTGATCATGACAAGGTCGTTGAGTCGGTAAACGGTAATTTCTGGTTATGTTGGTCTATCAACCTTATGAACAAGTCTCAAATCTAATAATGAATTACTACTGTGCCCAAAAAGTAAGGCCAATTATTTTTTTTCAAGGTCTCTTTATTTATTTTTCCAAATTTATTTCATCGCCTTCAAAGTAATCCTCTCTGGACACAATGCACTTATGCCAACTTTTTTTTTCTCCAATCCTCAGTGCATGCTAAAAAGTCATCGGCTGGGATGGTCTTCAAAGCGCGTGCTGAATCTCTTCAATCGACTCAAAACGGTGGCCCCCAGTGGTCTTTTTGAGTTTAAGGAATAGCCAGAAGTCGCAAGGTGGGAATACGGTGGTTATGGAACGATATGGGTTTCGTTTTTGGCGAAAAAGTCACGAAGAATCAATGTAGTGGGAGTTGGCGCATTCAGTGTTTTCGGCACCAATCGAGATTTGACGCGTTTGAGGTCCAAAATGGAATGTACCGATCCTTTTTAAATTCCAACATTCATCAACAAGGTCTCTAATTGTAAATCGACGGTTTGCAAACACCAAATATTTAATTTTTAGAAGTGAACTTCGTCGGTTGGGGTTGATGGTCAACCAGAGGGCTCTTCGTCTTCAACGCGTTCTCTGCCTTCTTTGAACTGTTTATACCACTTCTAAGCATTTCTTTTCCGATATAGGAATGCTTCCTGAATTCCTTCTGCAACATTCTATATGTTTCCACAAACAAAATTGAATGCAAGTTCTTTGATCAATTCATTCATACATTTCAAAATTGCCGGAATCAGTTTTAGCGTCTCAAAAAGCCAAGCTTAACTCAAACACTAGTGAATATTTTGACGTCATATTTCACACAGATGTCAAGGACAGTGCCAGCAACTAAAAAAGAAAAGAAAATTAAAATTCCATAAGCCCCGGAAATTTTTAAACTGAAAATGGGTCTCACATTTTGGACCCAGTAGTATCCTATCTATCCTGTATTTTCAAAATATTTTTTAAATTTTGTTTCGTATATTAACAAGTTTATTTGTATGTATACAAAAATTTCTATTTGTATGTAGAGAATTCAACACAAATATTAACTGATTGCAATACAGCAAAAGTAACTTAAAACCCACTGAATGTCAAACAATGGCTAAGCGACAGAACATAAACAATTCGTGGCCTCAAAAATAGAAACCCAATCTTCCTGTTGTGCTTTTCGACGCAATTCCAACGATGATTTCACGTCAGTTTTCCATGTAAACATCGCAGGAATGGTTTCGGTGAGGTAAGGATTGATGTAACGCGGTCCACCATGTTGAAACCCCGTGGAATCACCTGCTACAGAAGTTGGGAAAGGGTTCGCATTGCTGTGACTTTCACAATGTGGAATAATTCGCACGAATTCTCCCGGTTCCCGAAAACACACCCACTGGAAAGCAAATAAACGCGCTAGGGAGGAATGTCACTTTCGAAATTCGAACAGCTTGCTATTCGAGCAGGATTATTCATAACTGTAATCGGACTTGAGGATAATCGTGATCGCATTTTTGTCAAGACGCATTCGAAAAAAAGGGTTGTGAAATATGCATCAGCTTCAGTTTAAATAAACTCATGTAAAAGAAATTCATTGATTAAGAAACGGTTCCTTTTTTTTCTCTCTAGAAAGATGGTGACATATTACAGCTGCAAAAACTGTATAAAACCCAATTTGGAGTTCCTTTCATAATTCATTTTCGCGAAATATTTTTTCAATTACGTAATTGATGAATATACATTGATTGCTTTCTTTATTTTTTTCTCTTTAATAACAATTACTTCAGATATTCCGTTATTGGAACTGCTGTTATTTTGAATGCTACGACTGGTGTTCGCAATGCCAACCATTTTAACCCTAGACCAGAATTCGTTGTCTTAATATATCATATTTCGTTTGTCTTTCTTTTCGTTATTAATTATTTTACGAATGGCAACACATTTAATTTTTTGGAAATAATAAGAATTCTTTATGGGCTTATACTTTTTTTAGTAAGAATTATTTTAAGAATTCATACTAAAATATGAAATTGTTTAAAAATATCATTGTTATTATAATTTGCTACATTTTTCTGTTCTTACTAACATCTTTACTCTGTTCATTAAGTAATAAAATACCATATATAGCATAGTAAACCGATATTGAAGAATGTTTTGAATAAAGAGAAAGTTTCTTTTCTGCAGTAAGTTGGTGACATATTAGAGCTGCAAAAACTGAATAAAACCCAATATTATTCGCAAACATGGAATCCATTTCATAATTCGAAATAATTTTTTCAATTACGTAATTGATGAATATACATTTGTTTTATTTATTTTTCATTTTAATAACAATTACTTCAAATTTTTCTTTATTGGAACAATTGTTATTTTGAATGCTACAACTTTGTTACCTGCTGTTATTCGCAATGCCAACCATATTAACTCGACATCAGAATTCGTTGCCTTAATACATCATACTTCGTTTGTCTTTTTTTTACGTTATTAATTTCCGGAATGGCAACACATTTAATTTTTGAAATAAATTTTAAGAATTCTTACTAAAAAATGTGAAATTTTTAATACTATCAAAAATATTTTTGTTCCAATGCAGCTGGCAAACACTTAAACAGCTTGGTCTTGGATGCCTTACGGCAAGCGCTGCACGGACGTTACTCACTTTGCATTACCCATGTTGGGCGCGTGTAACTTGAAGATACGGACGCGAAGTAACAATGTCCCCGCAACGCTCTACGAAGCTCTATTACGACTGGGACCTACGGTTTAAAGTGGATTCCGAACCATCATCCATGCCATCGCCGGGATTCGAACCCGATACCTGTGGTATCGAGCGCCAGACCTATCAAAAATATCGTTGTTAATATAATTTGGTATATTTTTCTGTTCTTACTAATCACATTAAATAATAAAATACCATATATAGAATAGTAAACCGATGTTGAAGAAAGTTTTAAATGAAAAGAAAAAGTTTCTTTTCTGCAGAAAAAGGCGACATATTACAGCTGCTAAAACAATATAACACAAAATTTGATTCGCAAACATGGAGTTCATTTCATAATTCGTCTTCGCGAAATATTTTTGTCAATTACGTAATTGATGAATATACATTTATTGTTTTATTTATTTTTCACTTTAATAACAATTACTTCAGACATTCTTTTATTGGAACTGCTGTTATTTTAAAGGCTACAACTTTGCTACATACTGTCGTTCGCAATGCCAACTATTTTTGACCTGATACCAAAATTCGTTGCTTTATATATATCATTCGTTTGTCTTTCGTTCCGTTATTAATTATTTTCAGAATGGCAACGCATTTAATTTTTGGAAATAACTTTTAAGAATTCTTACTAAAAAATATTAAATTATCCAAAACATTGTTGTTGTTCATATAATTTTCTTCGGTTTTTCTTTCTTACTATCCACATTAGGCATTAAAATATCATATATCGCATAGCAAAACGATGTTGAAGAAATATTTAAATAAAGAGAAAGTTACTTTTCTGCAGAAGCTGGTGACATATTAGAGCTCAAAAACTGGATAAAAACTAATTTGATTCGCAAACATTAAATTAATTTCATTATTAACAGTTTTTATATAATTTTTGCTGGATCATTACGTATTTGATGAATAACAGTTGGGCTGACATGTTCGTAGGCTGACACTAGATGGCGCTACTAGTATTAAATCCATATGATATTTAGTTAGCCCTAACCTTCAAAAGACACGACTATAAATTTGACAGCTGTTGCACTATTAGTATGTGAGTTATAGCATTTTTAGTAAGCAACTTTTGTTAGTTTGAAAAAATGGATAAAAAGAAATTTCGTGTGTTAATTAAAGCATTGCTTTTTGGCGAAAAAAATACTATTCAATAATATATAAACATTATTCGGACTTTGCACCAGGAAAATCAACCGTAGAGAAGTGGTTTGCTAAATTTAAACGAGGCGAAATGAGCACCGAGGACAATGCACTCAGTGGACGCCCCAAAGAGGCTGTTACCGACGAAAACATCAAAAAGTACACAAAATAATTTCTGATGACCGTGAAGTGAAGTTGATTGAGATAGTTGAGACTCTAAAAATATGAAAGGAACGTGTTGGAATATCGTGAAGGAATATTTGGATATGCGAAAGCTCTGTTCAAAGTGGGAGCTCACAATCGACCCAAAACGACAATGAATCAATGATTCTAAGCAGTGTTTGGAGCTGTTCAATCGTAATAAACCCGAATTTTTGCGTCGATATGCGACAATGGATGAAACATGGCTCCATCATTTCACACCGGAGTCCAATCGACAGTCAGCCGAGTGGACTGCACGTGATGAACACTAAAAATGCTATAACTCCACTAAAAATGCTATACTACATACTAATAGTGCAACAGCTGTCAAATTTATACACGAGTCTTTTGAAGGTTAGGGCTAACTAAAAATCAAATGGATTTTATACTAGTAACGCCATCTATGTCTCAGACTACGAACTGTTCAGTCCACCTGTTATATATTTATTACTTCCTTTATTCTGGACTTTAGTATCATTTTCCTGCATTGGAACTACTTTTAGTTAACTTTGTTTTACCTCAGCTACTCTTCTTCTAATTCTTCTCTACAGTTTCTTTATGTCAGCCATTTTTCCAGAAAACAGATTACGTTGCCTTGATATTGTAGATTTTTTTTTCTCACGAGAAGAATTTTGGTATTTCATTCCCGGAAGAGAAGGAATGTATGTTATTTGACAAATATATAATAACCCCATCACACTAATTTGACGGCAGACGAGCTTTATTATGGGGTTGAGCAATTGAGTTACTCATGAGAACAACCTGACACTCAAATCTGATAGCAGATATTCGGTATCATTAACGAATGTCTGTGCGACCTAATAGGTCGAAACAACAACAGATTGAATATCACTAAATTGATATACCATGAGTTTTTCCATCCTGATGGGTGATAAAACACGAGTAAATGTGAGAAATGTCTACTCAAAGAGAAGTGAGGGAACTGAGTTGAGTGTTGTTTGAATTGAATTTGAATTTGATGCTGCTGTAGAAAATTAAATCTCTCATAAATAAAACCCCCATATAAAAGAATCAAGATCTTATATCATCCGCGACAGGAATTATATGATATTTTTATTTTTACTGATTCCAGAATGCTTTCCTCCCCTTCTCTAGGTTTGGTTTGGCTTGGTTTGTCACTGTACGGTTATTTTGTGCAAGCTTTGGGGTAATTAGACCGGGATCTACAGTTTGATGTGTATTCATAATCACTAACAAACAACAATACCACAGAGAAGATTTGTACTTATGCCTGTGGTACCAAAAATCAGAATGCTACCCAACTGGCCGCCATATTTGTCAATGTTTTATAAGCTAATCTAACATCATCCGTGATATTCATCCGTCCACCACTAATAAACATGCCAGGATTCGAACTGAAGGATTCGAACCTGAGGCTTGTGGTCCGCTTCTCTGGTCCTCTTAGATTATAGCACATGATTAGTTTTAGAATTGAAAAGAAAAATAATTTTTTTGCCATCCGTAAATGAACTATAACGGATGTTTCTTCATATTTTTAATTTACCGAGCACTTCAGCGGTTCGTCAGAAAAGATTGCGCCAAATCAGAATTTATACACATCGAACATTACACAAGATACGCTACGCCAATCGTAGCCTGCAACAATGTCAGCGTTATTTAGAGTTAACCCCCGTATCCCAGGGGAGTTTGTTACCCCAGATTACTTTTCACACATTTATCGTGGCAATACCCGGCAAAGTTGGTCTGATGGCCAATTGGCTACAGTTCTGGTTTTTGGTACCACAAGTTTTCCTGTTCGAATCCTGGCGATGGCGCGATTTGTTCGTTAGTGGTTCGGAATCCACTTTAAACTGTAGGTTCCGCTCTAATTAGCCCAAAGATCGTAGAATGACAAAACAAGCCCATCTGTACTTTTCATTGATATTATAGAAAGAAAAAAAAAAAGAGAAACCCTGTATTCAAATATTTTATGTGCCATTTCTAACGTTTTGTTGGTATTTTCTTTTGAACATTGGTGGGCCTTATGTATCCTAGCCCACTGATGCGATGTGAAGGCAGGACAGAGCCTCGTGAGAACATTTTTAGGACAACTCCTCTTAGGGAGAGGCACTCTGGTATCCCAGGCTTCAGGTTCTCCATGGATGTCTGCCAGTGGTTTAAATTCAGTTAAAAAGGTCCCGGTCTGTTTAGCCCAAAAAAGATGACCGTAGAGGACAAACAAACCCAATCCCCCTGGATATAGAAAAAAGAAAAAAATGATGGGAAAACAAAACCCCAACATAGATATGGGAACTTCCGGTTTCAGCTTCTCTTGTCGATTACCAACTCAGTTGTCTCAGGGTCTAAAAGCTAACCAGGTCGCTTCAATCTTGATTGATATGTTTATCTACTTTTTTTCACGGATGCAGTTAAGAAATATCTGTGCTCACCTTACCAACAGGTTTGCTCCCAACACTTTGAGAAGGACTGCGTTAGATAATACTTTTTTGATGACACTGCTTTTAAAGAACAGCGATCGTCATTGAGAGGCCAAAGACTTCTGCCTTTTGTTCTGGGGCGAAGATGGCTCCCGGCCGTAAATTTGTCACAGTCCTATTGTGCCCGAAGGGTTGAGCCCATTCCAATTATGCAGATGAGGCGCCTGTCATGCGTTGCTGGCCCCGCGTTTGCGAAACTCCCGTCGCCATGTGAGGCCACGCACACGTGCTCAAACGGAATTGCCATTGGTGACACTCACGGTAGATTTATGGCCCCGTCATGGAATGACCAGCTGAGATGTAAATCCAAACAAAAATATATTCCCTCTAATTTCTTTATAATATTCTAATAGTAGTTAAACGGAAAGATTTCATGGGAGTTATGAACTGAGAAGAAAAAGAATCTACTCTTTATTTTGATTATTTTACAGAGCGTAATGTAATTTTCAATTTCATTCTTGAACAAGAGTACGCCACACTTCTGAACTGCGGAGTTCATTTCGAACTACAACCTTAAGCATTTAAAATCGATATAGCCCATTAAGTCTGAACATTGCTCACCCCTTCCAAATAGGGTAGCAATGGAGTGTTCCATTTCTGCAGAAGGCAATGAATCACCAAGGATTGTCCTTTAACAACTTTGATGGCACTAGACGAAATAAAACCATTGTCTTTAGGGGGAGACTTTCAAGAAATACTTCTGTCCGTTTAGAAAAACTAGAGGGTGCAATTAAGGAAGAGAGTGTAAGTGAATAGTGGGTGGGCGGGGAGAGGGGCCAAAGATGATTAGAGATGCTCACAGATGCCATACTACTGTGCAAAATGTAAGACCAATTTCAATTTAAATTTCCCGGGGCTTATGGAATTTCAATTTGTTTTTCTTTCTTTTTTAAGTTGCTGGCACTATCCTTGACATCTGCGTCAAAATATTCATTAGTGTTTGAGTTACGCTTGGCTTTGTGAGACGCCACAACAGATTCCAGCGATTTTTGAAATGTCTGAATTCATTGAGTTAAAGAACTTGCATTCAATTTGTTAAAACGTATTGAATGTTGCAGATGGTATTCGGTGAGCATTCCCATATAGGAAATAAATGTTTACAAGTGGTATGAACAGTTCAAAGAAGGCAGAGAACGCGTTGAAGACGAAGAATCGACCCTCCACCTTAACCGACGAAGCTCACGTCCAAAAAAATTAAAGATTTGGTGTTTGCAAACCGTCGGTTTACAATTAGAGACCTTGCTGCTGATGTTGGAATTTTAAAAGGATCTGTCAATTCCATTTTGGGCCTCAAACGCATCAAATCTCGATGGGTACCCAAAACACTGAATGCACTAGCTCACACTGCATTGATTCTTCTTGACCTTTTCGCCAAAAATGAAACCCATAACGTTCCATAATCACCGTATTCACACCGTGCCACTTCTTGACTATTCCCTGACTCAGAAGACCACCTGGGGACACCGTTTTGAGTTGACTAAAAAGATTCAACGTGAATTGTCGCGCGCATTGAAGGCCATCCGTGCCGATGACTTTTTAGCACGTATTGATGATTTGAAAATTTGATTATGTTCGCTTAGACATTGTTTTACATTCAGTGGGTTTTAAGTTACTTTTGCTATATTGCAATCCATTAATATTTGTGTTGAATTCTCTACATACAAATAAAAAAATTTTATATACATACAAATAAACTTTTTAATATACGAAACAAAACTTAAAAATATTTTGAAAATGCAGGATAGATAGGATACTACTGGGCCCAAAAAGTAAGTCTCGGGGCTTATGGAATTTCAATTGTTTTTCTTTTCTTCTTTAGGTTACTGGCACTGTCCTTGACATATGTGTGAAATGTGACGTCAAAAATTCATTAGTGTTTGAGGATTCATTATGCATTTAGGGTTCATTATGTATATAAGTGCATATATTTTGCTTTAGAACTGAATAATGCTTATTTAATATCAGAACTTTTTAGTTTAACTATTTAGTATTTAGCTATTATAATTATAGATAATATTAAATAAAAAAAGGATGATATCCCAATGATTACTTTTAAGGTTTGACTACAAATATTCTAGTATTCAACAACAGTTTTTGGATATCACGAATTTTTCAATAAAACTAACTTTTCGTATTGTACTACTGTGACAAAAGTAAGAACAATTTTCAATTTAAAATTCCCAGAGCTTACGAAATTTCAATTTTTTTTTCTTTTTAGATTGCTGGCACTCTCCTTGACATCTGTGGGAAATTTGACGCCAAAATATTCATTAGTGTTTCAGTTACGCTTGACTTTGTGAGACGCTAAAACTGATCCCGGCGATTTTTGAAATGTCTAAATTAATTGAGCAAAGAACATGCATTCAATTTTGTTTGCGGTAACATATAGAATGTTGCATAAGGCATTCGGTGAGCATTCCTATATCGGAAAGAAATGTTTAGAAGTGGTATAAACAGTTCAAAGAAGACTGAGAACGCGTTGAAGACGAAGAGCCCTCTGGTCGACCATCTTTCTCTGGTTAGCACTTTGAAGGCCATCTCTGCCGATGACTTTTTAGCATGCATTGAAGGCGATGAAATAAATTTGGAAGAATAAATAAAGAGTTTTTGAAAAAATGATTACTTTAAAATGTCTTACTTTTGGGCACATAAGTGCATCTCAAAACACCAAATCAAGTCAAGTCAGAAAGCACCACCACCTATCTTAATGCCTGTGATCGATGTCGCAGTGAAAGTGGGACAATATAGACCACCAGTGGGTCATTGTCAGCCTTGCATAATGCCAGCTAGAGCCCACTGTCATTGAGTGAACCGAATCAACTTTTATCTGCTCAGAATGCTGCATCTAGAACTCTTTCCAGGGATGGCCGACTGTCATTGACTTCAAAGATAAACACTTCACTCTGATGCAAATATTGACTCGCCGCGGGAGACAATTTTCCCGAAAAAGACCCCGGATTTCTGTCTACAGACAGCCTTGCACATCTCCTGGGAGTACATTAGGTGTCAATTTCGATTTTGTTAAACCGCACTGTTTATTCTGAATGTCTTGATAAAAAATTTTGGCCGATGTGCACAAAAACACTTTCAATGTTATCGAACTAAAAATGTGCAGTATCTATTATTGACATCAGCTAAACTACAAATTTGAAATGCTTTTTTTTTTTATTTCGATTTATGATAATTTTAAAATTAAATATACGTTAAAAAGTTTGTATATTTATTCAAGCTCTTGAAGCTATGCGTAAAATTAAGATAAAACGAGCAATTTAAAATAAAAATATTTAGACGTAAGGATCTTTAAAATATTCTTTTCCAAATGTTAAACCTATACGTTTCTATCTTTTATATCTTATATATTCTATCTTTTATATCTTCTATCTTTTATATTCTATCGTTTCTATCTTATATCGAAAATATATTTAAAGATTTCTTTTATATAAATTTTTAAAGTTCAAAGAAGTTAAATCAAGCCCCATTAGAATTTGGTTAACACCGTAGTTATGAATATTTTACATCATAAACATCGTTTTTAGGTTTGATGTAAAATTTAAAGATGTAATGAGTTGATGTAATTTATAGTTGATATAAAAATGTAAAGTTACTATAATAACTAATTTAAAAAAAAAAAATGAGAAATTTAAAGACTAAAAAGAAGTAATAAACACCATATTCCTTGTTGTTTTAGCAACGATTCACATTATAAGACGAGAGTTGGGAAATACGTTTCCATGGTGCTACTAAGAAAGAACTACGGTAAAAAAACTTTTTAAAAAAGACATTGAAATTTTGTTTTTCAAGTCTTTTTATCCACCATTATGACGATAAATATACACAGAAAGAACTATTGCAGATACAACAACAAGAACAACTACATTGAAATATTACAAGAAAAGAAATAAGAGAAATACAAGAACAACTACATTGAAATATTACAAGAAAAGAAATACAAGAACAACTACATTGAAATATTACAAGAAAAGAAATACAAGAACAAATACATTGAAGTATTACAAGAAAAGAAATACAAGAACAACTACATTGAAATATTGCAAGAAAAAGAAATACAAGAAATAAAAGAACAACTACATTGAAATATTACACGAAAAGAAATACAAGAACAACTACATTGAAGTATTACAAGAAAAGAAATACAAGAACAACTACATTGAAATATTACAAGAAAAGAAATACAAGAACAACTACATTGAAATATTACAAGAACAAGAAAAGAAATACAAGAACAACTACGTTGAAATATTAACTTTCAAAAATTTTTATCCTCCATGATGTCACAAAATATACATAAAAAGAACTATTGCAGATACGGATAAAAAAATTGAAATTTTGTTTTTAAAATCGTTTTATAATCCATGATGATACTAAATATGCATAGAAAGAATTATTGCACATACGGTAAACAACAACATTGAAACATTATCTTTCAGATCTTCTTATCCTCCATTAATTATATTTAATTGCATCCGTTTGTTTTACTAAGAACAAGGGAGGAATAAAAAAGCAAAAAATAAAATCCTAACTGCAATTACCAGTCGATGTAATGAATTAAGTATGTGCACAACGCAGAGAGGGTGGGAATGAAAAGGTTCATGGTCCATTTTCAAATCCACACCCTAGTGGTTGCAAAGATTCAACAGCGGTCAAAGCTCTTATTCGAAGAATTTCTGAAGAAAAGAGATTTTAAGGCCAATGTCAGTCATCAAATACATAATAAGCTGATATCAATAGTGGAAAACCCTATTCGAACACTCTTCGGATAGTAAACACGGAGTTTCTTCAATTAAGGGAAACACTCGTAAGAGACATCGTAAATGGCCTTCGGTCTTTTTTTGAAAAGTGGCTATACCTGGATGGTATACCAGCAAGCGACATGTTAACTTATTGCTAATCCACCAGGTTGTAGTAGAGAAAAGTAAATTTAGTAAATTTTCATTCACATATGAATTTCAATTAACCACTTTCGTATTTACGTATTTTATTATAAAAACAGTTACTTGGCATAAATCCAAAGATTTAGGGAACTGATTAAAGATGTATACCAAGGTACCATAGAGCTGATTAAAGGCGTATGCCAAGATACAATAGAGCTGATTAAAAGACGTATACCTAGGTACCAAAAAGCTGATTAAAAGATGTATACCAAGGTACCATAAAGTAGATTAAAGGCGTATACCAAGATACCATACAGCTGATTAAAGACGTATACCAAGGTACCATAGAACTAATTAAAGACGTATACCAAGTTACTATTGTACTGGCAGTCATTGTCTTAATGAAACAAAAGAAATTTCCTTCCTGGACAGCAATGCCCGTCTTCATTGCCCATCAATGAGCTGTTTACAATATTCGTGAGTGGAACAAGACGTTTCACTACGTACAAAATAAGAAAAAAAGTGAATAAACTCTCTTCAAAATTGATTTGAAGGGCCTAATGGCCGACTAGATATCTGGCGCTAAGTGCCACGAGTTTCGAATTCTAGTAATGGTGCCATGGATGTTTGTAGTCATTCGGAATCCACTTTAAGCCGTACCTAATATGATGTCTAATATGTCTGTCAGGAGTAGGGCTGACACCTCTACCCTGCAAAAGTCAGCGTCACGGAACCAAGTCAGACTTCTACCTACGGGTGCTCCATCAAAACAGAAGCTCCCTTTCCTGTTTCCATCAGACCCTTAGGTTCTTGGTCTAGATGTTGCTGTCTACCAAGTGGTACATGAAACAACAACAGAACTGATTATACAATTTTTCATTTGTTTGCAACAAAATAATTTGCATTATTTATTTCCCAAGATTTATATTATTTTAAAATTATTTAATATTTATTAAGAAATATTTTTAGAAAATGTCAATAATTTGTACAAATCCGTTATTTGAAAACTGACCAAAATGTCGTTATTTGTAATCTGACAAACAATTTATAAAGTGTTTCATAAATGAAGAACTGTAGAAATTCCCAGGTGCGTTTTCAAATCTTTTTATAATCACTGCACATTTTAATCTGGATTTCTCTCAGAAAACTCATTCAAAGGTAGATGATATAAACCAGCAAATATCAATTAAAATTGCAATCATTCAATCAAGTGAGCTTCCTAAAATGAAGATCCACCGATCATTTCTCTGATGAATTTTCTCGCAGTAATTGGCACCATATGCAAACATACAGAAACCAAATAATTGCCTACGTTCAGGTGTTCCTTTATTTTTCTTGCTGGGGAAACTAATATCAGTGGGGGAGTCAGTCACCCCTCCCTCCCTCTCTCTTTCAGCACAATGGAAAGATGGGGGAGAGGGAGTAAACAAGTGGTTGCAAATTAATATTCGAGAATAATATGCCTACTGTTTACTGACCAGTGAAATTTTTATTGCTTTAACGGATAGGTAATGATGTATATGGTGAAGTTAATAAGACGCATATTTCTTGGCTTTCGGTCATCATTGGAGGAATCCATTTGTAATAAAATCCCCAAATAAATGAGACTTGTTCGTTCCTTATCTGAAATTGCAATTTGGTGTCGAAACTACATAATGAACTGCAGACGTGAAGTGGCTTGGTGCCTGGTTTCAGAAAAGAGATAAAATGATCGTTCGAACTATTCTGAAACTAAAGTGCCCATATCAATACCTGAGTTGACACGTTAGATCTAGATCTAGATAGAAAATGCCATCTCTCTCTGTATATATTTCTCAAGATTATTATTTGTATGTTTGTCCACCTATGTTAACAGTCTCAGTTTATATCCAAAATTGATAGGGATACTTCTAATACAAAGTAAAGATCAGTTTTTCATATCCAAAAAAAATTAGAAATAGGGATCGTCAAAAATTGGCAGGGATACTTCTAATACAAATACACTCATGTCCATAAATTTAGATAATGAAGTTCAGGCAAAGAAAGAGACAGAAGCAATACAAATTTGACTTATTTGTAAAGTCTATTTATTAAACAAAAGGTAAAAAGAGCAAAAAAGATGCTATATGTTTGACATAATTAATAAAAATTACGATTTTTATTCCCTGAGCAAATTTCAAAAAAGAACCTATTTACAAAAAACAGTATAACATGCTTAGTATGAGGTTAATATGGAGTATGTCTCCCGGACGATGCAATACAGGCCTTACAACGCCTAGGCATGCTGAGTATCAAATTATCAATCTGATCTTGGGGAATATTACACTCATCAAACAATGCCCTCCGAAGTTCCGGTTGACAGGTGGGAGGGGGGTTGACGGAGCGATGCAATTCATCGGCCACACTATCCACACATGCTCTATTGGATTCAAGTCCGGTGAGTATGCTGGCCAATCCATACGGGTGATATCCTCCAATTGAAGGCATTCGTCTACAATGTTTGCACGGTGAGGGACGGGCGTTGTCATCCATAATCAGAAATTCAGCACCCATGGCGCCCCGAAACAAACGTACATGTTGTTCCAGAATGACATCCCGATAGATGTGGCCTGTCATCGTTACACTCTGAACATTCAGGTCAGCCCTGGAACCAAGAATAATTCCTCCAAACGAGCCATCCTTGCACCACCGTAACGGTGTCGTTCAATGGTGTTCTCTTGGTGGTAACGGGTACCTGGCGCTTCATATGGAAGACCGGCGAGAATCAGACTGCAAACTAAACCTGGACTCGTAGGAAAACATCATACCAGACCACTGTTGCGGTGTCCACAATGCATGTTCTCTACTCCAGGTTAATCGCAGGTGACAGTGAGTTGCAGGTGGAACACATCTGACAGGCCTACGAGCATATATAATCAATGTACCCTAAGCGTCTGTACACGGTCTGCCTTGAAACTGTCGTACCGGTAGCTGAAGAGAGCTGACGAGACAGGCTCCGATGCTGTGCTCCGTCTATCTTCTTTTTGGCAACTGCTAAATACCGGTCCTCATTCGGCGTTACCGAGGGCGACCTGTGCTGTAGCATCTACTCACATTACCATCATCTGGAATTGCTGCCAAAAGCCTGGAGATGACGCTCATCCTCTTTTTCTCCTGTCTGTATCACGTGTGATCACTGCCGTGTGATTAATTAAGTCCTGCCGCAAGACCGGTTGGGCTAGATTCGTCGTAGACTCGAGAAACTCACTTGGAGTGGATGCCATTCAAGCTCAAATGCATCTCTAAACTTGTAGTGGATGACGCTCGAGTGTTCACGCAGATTTTTTAAAATATGAGATTCCAGCAATTGCAAGATTTAAATCATTGATTTTAATCAAATCTTTTAGTTGCACATATTCTACCAGATAGGATGGCGCCTGAGTAAACTTAAAAAAGAAAGAATGAGGTATTATTTATAAGGAGACTTTTTTCTACATGGAGTGAAAAGAGTGGTATTGACTTAAAATTTTTTTATATTACTTGTTAAGTGTAGCATTGCTACTTACTAGTATGTTGTAATATTGAAGTGAGATTAAAGAAATTCCTAGTACTCTATTTGCAGCAGTATTCTTATCAAACAGGATGTGTTTCTTATGTTCTC
>BPLR01000114.1:0-36700 GCA_021605095.1 Caerostris extrusa | reverse complement strand
ATTAAGGTTGCAACTCGTGAACAAACATGCATTTTGAACTAGCCTTAAACTGGAGATAATCTTACGGGACCTTGTCTAGTCTATAAGGTGGATTGATCGAATTCCTCATCCAAATTCCTTTAGCTTCTGTTTAGTCATTTGAGCGATTTGAGTCTGGGCATTAATTTCTTGTAAATCACATCCACTCTATTGAATAATGCAGACGTTTAGTGAATTCTTAATAGAATAATAAATTCTTCAATTGCATTGTAAATGACTGAGGTAATGTTTGGCTATTCACAAGCAGTCTCAAAATAAACTATTTTATCCAAATACCACCCAATGTAAAACAAAAACTACTTTAGATTCCATTTTGACTTCGATGTGATAATAGATTTTTTTTTTTTTTTTTTTGAGGGGGATTTCAACCATTCTATTTTTCGAATAATTTTTGCATAAAGTACTATCTTTTCATCTCCAGACACTATACGCTATAAAATGACCCATTTAATTTTACATGGCTAGTGATGTGCAAACATTTAGTCACTATTGATGGCTTTAGTTGTAAGTTTATGTGGCATCCAAATATCAGCTCGAGAAACCTTTCCATTTTTAGGAGTTCCAGTCTGTCGTGTGTGTACAATGTACTTTACATTTTCTAATTCTTATATGGTATTCTGATTCTACCAGTGCTTTAAAATTCTCATAAACCACCTGCATTGGCCAACCACTACTCTGGTCATGTTGAAGACAAACATTTCATTTTTGAACTTTTTTTAAGCAATATTAACCAATATTGAATATATATTAACATTTACTTGCTACTGATGATCTTAGTTGTATGTTCATATGGAATCAAACACCACAAACCTTTTCTATCGTTTTTAGATGTTCCATTTATGTTGTTTTTGTGCAATGGAATCCACCAATTAGTTCATACATACTAATCATATGAATGAATCAGAACATCATATAAGGAGATGTTTCGATTCCAAGTGCTTTCAAATGACTACCAACCGCTTCTCTGGTCATGTTCAAGACAAAACTTTCCTTTTCTGAACTTTTTAACCAATATTGAATTTACTTACACTCAAGGATCAGCTGGATAAAGGAATAAATGTTTTCAATGAAAACTGCAACATTTCCATGGAGATTGCACTCAAAAAGCATGTTATGGCACATCAAGTCTGCTGAAATATGTGAAGAATCTAAGATAATTTTACTGATATCCATCAGAATGGCTTTCTTTTGCTACTAGCAATCAATATCAGTACAGTGAGATGATCAGTATCAGTCATTTAATAATTAGTAGTCTGAGTATTTCATCACTTTTTGGAAAATAATTAGTAGGTAGTAATAATTAGTAGTCTGAGAATTCCATCACTTTTTTGGAAAATAATTAGTAGATAGTAAAATAAAACTTAAAATATATGTTTAATAGGATGCAGAATATAGGACATGATGTTAAGTTTTAAATAATTTTTCAAAAGGGGTATCAAAATCGAATTCAGCCATTCAGCCATATTAAATTCTTCAATTGCAAAGAATATATTTTGCACTTATATAGTTTGGTAAGTTAAAACCCTGCATTACTTTCTGTTCAACTCAATATTGAAAACGCACGAGCAAAAATAAACAAAAAAAATTAAAAAAAAAAAAGGAAATTAAAATTTATTCTAAACATTTGCCTTTCTGAAAAATAGAACAGATTCTAATTAATTTCTTCATATATTTAAAAAATAATCTGATAAAAATATTAATTAGTTTATTCAACATTTGTTTATTTAAATAATCGTTTATTCATTTTCTTTAACTACAATGCATCTTTGATAAAATCATATTAGTGAGTCAAGATTAAAATTTAATTAAACAGACAAAATCTTAAACAAATTTTTAATTAATCTTTGCTTCCATACATGAGCATGAAAAAAACTACTTAAAAATAAAAATTTCAATTACAATTCGGAGCTTAACTAAAAAAATGGATAGGCTTAACTCAGAAATAAGTCAATAAATATTTTTATATCAGTATCTTCTTTTACGTTCTTTTAAACGGTTCAGTTTCGTAAAAAAAATTAATTGTCTTCAATTTGTTTTTATTTGGGAAGTAAAAATTTTGCATGAAAAAATTTTCAGAATTTTTATTTATTTATTTATTTATTTGCGTAGTGTATATGTAAATAACTTGCATGCATTTCAGAAATTTTTTTATATTATTATATTTTGTTTATTTAATTTTACATCGACAAATTTGTGTTTATCTCATTTATGTAACGCACCTTCCACTAGCCACTAGACGAGGAAGTAATAAATCATTTTTCTGAGTAACTACCCCGCTTTTGCATATTGTATAAAACAAAGCCAGTCAAACTGCTGATGCGAGACATTTCCATACATTCGCAATCAAGTCTGCTGAAATATGTTGAGAAACTGAGATTATTTAACTTTGAAATCCATGAGAATGGGCTTCTTTTTGCTGCTAACAATTGTGGCCTGATGCTATTTGGCTATAGCTCTGGCTTAGGTATCATAGCTTCATGTTCGAATCCTGGTGGTTGCATGGATCTTTGTGAGTGGTTCCACGTTAAATCCACGTTAAACTGTAGGTCCCGGTGTAATTAGCCCTCGTGTGCACAAGATGACCGTAAAGTGACAAACCAAACCAAGCTGTTATTTGTAATGTTATATCAAATCTCAGTAATGGGAAACGATCAGTATCAGCAATTTAATAATCAGTAGTCTCAGTATTAAATGACTGTAAAGCACATATCACAGGGATTATTCCGTTAATTTCATCATGATCAGATTGGCAAACAATAAATGTACTATGTGCATTATCTTCGACAATTTTTTAGGGGTAGAAAATTTATGAAATCACAAACTGAACTGATCACAATGGTTCCTTGGAAATGGAAGGGTGAATGATTCATGCGATTGAGCTACAGAGAATAAAAGTTGAATGCGCGCACAACTGTGAACTCATTATTTGAGTGACAAGAGCATTTTGCTTCTCGCAAATAAGAGCATCTGAACAGAATGGCTCCTTAAACAGAAATACCTGAATAAGCATTATCCGCACTATATGTTTTAAAAGCAGCTATTTAATCAGAATATATAAATTGAATCTCAGGTGTTTTGGCTACTCAAGTACAAAAAAATATCATTAATTTTTCAGAATTTCTTAAATTTTCGGTAACTGTGACTAATGATCGATCATTTTATTTACGACCAAGCATATTGATTAAAAAACTATCACTCGTGTCTTACACACACACAGAGATAGAATGATTCATGAGATTGAACTACAAAGAATAAAAGTTGAATGCGTGCACAACTGTAAACTCATTATTTGAATGGCAAGGTTATTTTTTACTTCATGCTTGCTCTGACAAGGCCTTAAAACTGAAATACTTGAATAAGTATTATCCGGATTATATGTTTTAAAAAGAAGCTGTTTATTCCGAATATTTATATTGCATCTCCCGTTTTCTGATTACTCAAGTACAAAAAATATCCTAAATAGTTTCAGAATTTCATAAATTTTCTGTATCTGGGACTATTTATTATCGAACATTTTAATTACGACTATACATACTGATTAAAAAACAATCATTTGTGTCTTAAATACACACACACACACATATATGTATATATATATATTTGTGTGTGTGTGTGCGTGTGTGCGTGTATGTGTGTGTGTGTGTGTATGTGTATGTGTGTTTTCGGATGACTTTTACTTTGACCTCGACATTATAGTTATCACATAAATACATAAAATACATAAGTTTTCTACTCTTGCTGTCAATTGCGAATCACAGATTTTCGCTTAACTATTTACTGTAATTCCGAAATATTATGGCCCAACGATAAATTACCCAACGTGTGACGTTTAACGGTTGACATCCTTAATCGCGGATACTTATAGTCGGATTGCCACCGAAAGACTTGGCGATAATTTTGGTGCCATTTAAATAACAGGGGAGCTGTAATTATAGTAAACTTTACATTGACGTAAGCATTAATCTTCTGCATTAAAGTTCTGAGATGGTTTCTTTAAATTTGTCTTGTTATATCAAATCCTTAACGGATTCTAGACAGTTTAAGGTAATTAAAAACGTTTTTGTAGAGAGAAATCAAATACATTTGTAAAGACGAGACCTTTAGCTTTTGAAACCATTTTGAATTTGTTTCTAGAGTGATTAGATGTCGAGATACAGCTTTTCCTCACGAGCTATTAGGATACATAATTCTTCTTTTTCATTGGCTCAACAGTCCAATGGTGGGCCAAAGGCCGTCTGTCTATTGGCAGATTTTTAGACAGGAGATGCTTTTAACGAGGTACGGTTGTCAACCCTACGTCCAAAACTCTACAGTCATATATGGAAGAGACCTTTCTCTTCACAGGAAGAGATGTCAGCCCTACGTCCAACGCTCTAAACTCATATTTGACATAGATCTAAGGGTTGAAAGGGATTCCGAATCCCTAGAAACATCGATGTCACCACCGGGACTCGAACTTGAAACCTGTAGCATCGAGAACTAATGTGCAAATCACTCGGCCATCAGGCCCTTGACTATGTATCTACTGAAGATATATTCGGATATCAGGCTCCAGGATACTGAATTCACACATTCAAAATAAATTGAATTATTTAAAAAAACTGAATTTTTCCTACACCACCATAAGATAACTGACATAACTATTAAAATAATTATGAAAATCTAATAAAATTCAAACTATATGTTTTTAATGATGTTATAAATGCATTGAACTAAAGTACGTTAATTGAAGGTAGAGTTATTGGACTTTTTGTTAAAGTATTCTCTTTGTCTTGAATTTTTGCTGAAAATGATTCAATTGATTGTAGCTTAGCTACAATTTGCAATAGGATCCTTCTTTTATTTCAATGCATGTATGCAACAAGTATAACTTCTGTTTCACTGTGATTTTTATTGCTATAATTATTTATATTTTATTATAAGCTTTCAAACGAGGCCTTGATCACTCCCATAATTCTGAGATATAACAGCGGAAGGTGAAAGCGAGGCTCCACATTCTATTCCATATACACCCTGTCCACTGAGTGGCACGTTGCTCTCTCATTATAATTTGTTCGACCTACTTCTGTATTATGCTGCATTTAGAATTTCCAAATTATGCATAATTTTGCTGTTATTTTCATTTGAAACTGGAATGAAAACGGAATGCTCAAATTCAAAACAGACTGCGCATAAGCACCGATTTTATATATGTTTTGTCTTCAAATAACAACGGTATAGATTATTACAATGCTCCACAATAATAATGGGACTGCTTCTTTGGAATTTTTCATCATTTTCATCCCTGTGACACTAAAAAAGCAACACAGTTACAAGTTAACTTCCTCCAATTTTCATGTAGCCACACCGATCTTTTGAAATGCATATCCTTTTATAAAGAGGTCAAAGAGAAGCAGTAAGTGCGTTCACATTAAGACAAAGAACATTGCATATAAAATCAGTAGCGAGGTCATTTTACTAACCATTTATGACTGCTCTCACAAAGATCAAAAGATAAAAGGGAATGTTTTTAAATCAGCAGCAAAACTGCTTTTCCGCTTAGTTCAATTGAGCACCATAAACATTCATTCGAAAAATTCCGAATGGCCATTCCCGGATAATGAAAGAATCCGGAAGATCCTGCAGCATTTAAAAGTGCACTTAAGCATTCTTTGTCATAGAATGATTTGATTTGCCCCAGAAATGTGTTTTCTTTAATGGATCAGGGAAGTCGCTTTTGAATTCTAATGGGAATACCTACATTCCACCTTGAAATGGAAAGATAATCTTGTTTTTAAAATGAGCATTTTAAAACAATAGGGATTAAATACTGGAAGATGTTTCGTAATATGCTTTCAAGGTTTAATTTAAGTCTTTTGAACTTGATGAGTGGGCTAAAAAAATGCAATTATAGCGCAAGAGATTTCTGTGTTATCTGCCTTACCCTCTAATCTTATTAGGAATAGCCTTTTAAATTTGCATTCCTTTTTTAATTTCTCCATATTTAAAACGTTTGCATTTGTGATACTCATATTTCTTAATGCTGTATCATGTTCCTGCTAAGCCTGTTGAAGATCCTTTTAATTAAACTTCACTTTTTATGCCAAGTGTTGTTCCCTGAGGAAATATGTAATGATAGAATAATGTTTTCTGAGAGAATTTCTAAGGGACAGAATTCGCGAATTTAATGAGTGTTTTGTGAAAGAAATCTTTGACCACTCAGGCTTTTCAACTCTCTTGATTAATATTTAATTTCGGTTACTTAGTCTATGCGTTTTAAAAGTAGTGACTGTCAGCGAGTTGAATCCACCTCCGAGTGGTGCCCCTGGAAACATCACTTAAGACGGCAAAGAGATCCTTTCTTTCCTGTGGGATTTTGAGACACGCTCTATAACGTGTCGTTTCTTCCCCAGGTGTAATATCAACGCCCAGTCGAAGGCAACCAAAAGTGGTGGGGTGTTGTACTTATTACATAACACCCTATCCATGGAGCCGAATAAGGCGGTATCCCTCATAGCCTGGGGGGGGTGCTGTCGTGCTTCTGGTTATTCAGTTTCCGCATACCTTCGGGTGGGACAGGCTTTACCTATCTTTGTCAAACTATTTGGAATCAATCAAATCCGTTCCATGATTATATTTTCTTTCTTGTTTTCAGTTTATGTAAAGGGGTGATTTAATTTAATTCACAAAGAATAAGAATTCTACACAAATTTTTGTCCCTCACAGCTAAAAAGTCATAGTAGTGGGGCCTGATGGCCATAGTTTTAGCGGGGCCTGATGACCGAGTGAATAGCGCTCTGGCGCTCGATGTCACAGGCTTCGGATTCGAATCCCAGCTGTGCCACGGATGGTTGTAGTGGTTCATAATCCCCTTAAAACCGTAGGTTCCTGTCTAATATGACTGTTGGGCTAATTCTGACAACCCTACCGTGTAAAAATGATAACATCTCGTGTCACGAAATTTGACAGTAGGCAGACGGTCTCGGCTCACACTGGCGCTGTTGCACCACCGATGATAATGATGATGAAAAGTTTTAGTATCATTTGAATACAATTTTTGCTATCTGTGTACAAAATTTAAGGCAAAATCTTTTCTATGCGAGTACCAACGACTTAGTAGTTAATTAATGAATGAATGAAGCCGTATTTGCATAGACTACACAATTTCACTAACTGTGGAAACAAAAGAAGATGTTTTGAGTAGGATAGAAATCTCTCCTATGTGTATACAAATGATTTAGATGACAATTAACGAATGATTTCCTATTTATATAAAGAATTTCGCTATTTTGAGACGCAATAAAGAGAAAGGTCGGGAAAGATATCTCCCATGAGTGGGGGAAGAAATTAATAGTACATTATTTAGTAAAGTTTGGTTAGCATAGACTACAGAATTTCAATATATGTGGAAACAAAATACAAAATCGTGAATGGAAATCTCTCCCATATGTTTTCAAAGGAATTAATAGTTAAATTAAAGAAATAATAGTAAATTAAATGAAACCTTTTAGCATATACTACACTATAATATAATGTATATACAATGCATGCGCATATACTACAGAATTTTATTATTAATTGAAACAAAAAAAAAGACACTGGATCGAATGAATGGAGCAAATGAATTTATAGTAAATTAATTAAAAAAGCTTTAACATAGTGAAATTCTGTAGTCTATCTGTGGAAACAAAAAAAAGGTCCTGGGATAGAAAACTCTCGTATGTCTTGGGAAACAAGTTAATAGTAAATTAATGAATGAATACTTGTTAAAATGTACTAACGAATTTCATTATCCATGGAAAAAAAGTCGAAATGTTGAATCGAAACCTCCCATGTATATTGAAACGAATTGATAGTGAATTAAAGAATGAAGCCTTTTCAACATACATTATAGAATATTTATGAAAATTAAAGAAGAAACTTTGGACTTAATCTCTCTTATTTGTGTATAAACGAATTAATAGTTAATTAATCAATGTGACTTCAATAACATAGACTACAGCATTTCACTAAAACAAAACAAAAACAAAAATGTTGAATAGAAAACTCTCCCATATGTTTTCAAACAAATTCATAGTAAATTAAAGAATGAAACCTTGTTAGCATATACTACTAAATTTTATTACTAATTGAAACAAAAGAAGAAACTTTGGATCGAATAACTTCTATGAGTGGGCAAATGAATTTATAGGAAATTAATTAAAAACGCCTTAACATAGGCTACAGAATTTCACTAGCTGTCGAAACAAAAAAGAAACTTTGAGCTGGATCGAAATCTCTCTTATTGTAACAAACTAATGAATAAAGCTTCATTTAAATAAACTATAGAGCTTCGTTATCTGTGAAAACAAAAAAAAAAAAGAAAGTTGGAATGAAATCTCTCCTATAATAGCAAATGAATTAATGAATGAAGTCTCATTGAATTTTGTTAATAAACCAAAACATCTAGTCTATTAAAATATCAAAAACCATGAAATGGAAACTAAAGAATGCTTTTTAATAAGCTGATTTTCACATTATATATATATATATGTGTGTGTGTGTGTGTGTGTGTGTGTATGTGTGTGTGTGTGTGTGTGTGTGTGTGTACGAGAGGGGTTGATTCAGTGTCACGGATGTTTTTAGTGGTTCGGAATCCGCTTTATACCGTAGGTCCGGGTCTAATAGGATGGTAGAGCGTTGAGTGGGTAGTGTCCCACCGTCCGTAGCATATCTTCAAGCTACACGTGCCCCCTGGGTAGTGCTAAGGGAGCAACAGTGGTGGTGCCCTTCCTTATGTCATGAAAGGTAACTGTCTTTGTATTGCCAGCTGCATTAGAACAATAATATATATATGTATATTATTGTTCTCCAAGTGTATTAAAATAATTCATGTTTTTTTAATAAATATGAATTAAAATATGAATTATTTATATATATATATGTACGAACAATAGCAAGTAAAAAAATATGAATTATTTCGATACACTTGGAGATTAAATCAAAATGTAGAATTTGAAAATAAAAATATTCCTAAATAGTTAACATGATTTTAAACATGCTACGTTCAAATCATGAATACACAAAGCATATATAAATTTTTTATATATGCAGAAGTTCATCAAAAATAAGATAAATTTTATATTTTAACAATCATATTGTTCTTTAAGTATTATTAAATTTCAATTATTTAAGAAAATAATGTAAGTCTTATTTAAATATGGTGTTTTTCATTTTGCATTATGATCAATTTTGCAATTTATAGCGAAAATTCGATCTTGAGTCAATTTATCTCTGCATATAAAATAAACATAGAAATCCGACTTTCACTGAATGAGATTTCGTTATGCGGCGGTATAAAACGTTGTGAAGGATTTGAAACAATAGAAGGGTGGAATTCAATGAAAAGGAATAACATCAAGATTTCATATTTCATCTATCAGAAATCTTATATTATTTTTCACATCCATGTTAACATCCTTTTAATGTATATTTTTCTAGAGTATTGTAAATAGGATGATGAAAAATTTAATGAAAGTAGGTTTGAATAGAAATTGTTTCGTAGTAAATCATTAAAGTTAGAGATCAGAGGTGGTAAACCCGCGGCCCGCCTTGAATATTATTCCGGCCCGTGAGATTTATCAGACTTTTACATAATATATTTATTTTATAATGCCCAAAGTAGTGAAAAACAATGTATTAAAAAAATACATTATGTTTAAATTCATATATTCAAAATGAACTGTCGAAATGATGAAAAAAAACTAAAATAATACTCTTGCAAATATATAACAAATATTGCCCGTTTATTTATGAGTTCGCAGAATAATTATATTATATCCTGCGAACTCATGAGGCTCACGCATCTTGGAATACCTAATATAACAGGTTCCATGTTTCACTTTAAGGGACCTCAGTGACGTAGAGACCCACCCTAGATACGTACAGTTGGTTGTTGATAGCACAGCAAACCAGACTTAGTTGATATTATTAGTGCTCTTTGTTCAACTTACACCTACGAATCGTTATTTTCTAAAATGAAATGGATTCAACACAAAACACACTCAAACATAACGGACGCAACACCCATTACGATGTGCAAATGTCCAAACGGAGATCAATTTGCAAAAGCTAAGTGAAACAGGGGCGAAACAAACATTGCACTAATCAAATAAATATATTTGAATGATTTAATTTTTTAATTTCGTTAATGTTAATAATATTAATTAATAATATTTTTTATATTTCATTTTTAGTGATCTATATTTCTTTACAATGTGCGTTTAGTACCACTACTATTATATTATCTATGTGTACACGTAAGAATAATAGTAAACACAAAAATAATAACATATCATCTGGTCAACCATTTTTCACTCCAATAAAATGTCTATAATGGGTGTAAATCTAATATGGGAATAATAATTTTATATGCGGCCTGCGGAGATAGAATGCATTTCCAAAGTGATCAAGCATGATCATTTGGGTGGGCCACCTCTGTTATAGATTATGTATTTCCTTACTGCACTTAATACATATGAATTCACATTTGCGTTTCATACTTAAAAATATTTTCCAGAATTGTACTTCTTTCATGACGCCATTTTGAGGCTTTGCTCTCTGTGACTGTATCGTTTCCTTAGTTTTATTTATTGTTATTTATATTCTTTGTTATCTCTTATTTTAATCAATATTAGAACTTTTGCACGTGCCATTGAGATTGGTTTTAGAAAATACAGATTTCCTATTTGTTTGTTAAATTTCGTAAAAAAGTTACTAGTTTTTGCTTATTAACTTGATATTTACCAAATAGTCTTTTTTTATTTAAAAATAGTTGGCAAGGGTAGAAGATTTTTGGGATATGCACCAGGTGTAGAACTGCTCAAGCATCGCCTGCTTATATATTTATACTGTCTTGATTGTACATTGGATGAGGTTTCTTCTAACGCTCTTCTATTCTTGGACTTTTTAGAGGTTTACGAACTTATGCATGTGGTCTAACAGCTAGTCCATAGCAGGTATCAGAGACAACAACAAAAGTAGTTGGTTTACTGAAATTCAAAAATTTCAATTTCTGAAAAATAATTCTGAAGAAATCAAAGAAGTTTCTTCAAAATAATTTCTGAAATTTTTTTCTTTCTTTTCTTCTGGGGCATATCTCGTAATCTTTCTTGAAAAAATAAATCATAATAATCATAGATGATTTATTTTTTTTCTTCATAAATCATAATGAAATAATAAATCCTCATTATAATAAAATAATCATAAATAAATAATAAATCATCATTATAATAAAATAATCATAAATAAATAATAAATAATCATAACTTGAAAAATAAATCATAATATTATCATAATAATCTTTTAATCAGTACGCAATTATTGCAGAGAATGATTTATTTAATTTCATTTAAATTAATCACTATTAGAACTCGATATTTTCTGACAATTTTTTACTTAAAAAAGTATATATATAGTTAGATATAGAAACATGTAGATATATATATATATATAAGTCTTTTTGTGTGATAAAGAAAAAGAAACCTAATTTTCTACAACCATTCTAAAATTATTCATTTCCGCTTATTACTACTATTCTCTAACTACTTTCACTCCTGTGCTTAAATATACATTTTTTTCCTTTTCTCTTCATCAAAAATAGAATATTAAACTTAATAAGGAAAGAAAAGTTCTCCTTCTTCCCAGCCTTATGTTACTAATTTAGGCAAACACAGGCAGAGAAGGGCTCAGCAGTCTTGATTGATCAAACAGAGGCGCTGATTTAATCCGCACAATAGCAAAGTGAGGCGAAAGATGTTAAGATAACAAAAGGTCACGAAGATGCAAATCAAATTTTCCTCAGCTTACCTGAATCGCACTCACAATTCGGCAAAACAAATCTATTCATGAATTTTATCTTCCAGGAATAAAGCATACAAGTTAATAGGTGAAAGTAACAAGAATTATAGAGGGTATGTGAAACATTTTTGTAACGATTTTGAGTTTCATTATGAATTAAATTTAAGTAAATTTATAATCTTCAATCATTCATTTTTTTGTTAATTTTCTCACTTATTTTACATGTTCAAATATTAAAACATTTTCATAACTTTTTGAATAATCGAATAACAGTATTAACAACATCGAATAATAACAGTAATCGAATAACAGTATCATAAAAAATAATTTGCATCCGAAATAGAGTTCAATCATTGCTTGCATCATTAAATTCTTATTTGTTTTAAAATGCCGCTGCAACATAAAATAAAAATCGGAGCCTATATTTTTAACTTTCAAGAAGAGAATTCTCTTATTCGATTATTCAAGAAAATTTACAAAAATGTTTTAATATTTGAAAATGTAAAATTAATGACAAAATGAATGAAAAAAAATATGAGATTAGTGAAAGTTTCCATTTGACTGAGAAATAAAGAACGCATATCCAATTCCTTTTATGACATTTAAAGTCGCTTCTTATATTTTAAAAGAAGATCCAACCCCATAAAAATTATTGAAAAATCTTTGTACATCTGTATAAAAGCTGTAAACAAAATTACGTTGTTGTTACTAATCCCCCTGGTATGAAAAAGTCTACATCAGGTCCAGAAGACCTGGGAACCTGTTACGAAGAACCACGAGAGCTGATGACTGACTCAACCTCAATACAATGCTCTACGATTATATTTGACCGGGGCCTACGGTTATTATGACAGTTACGGTTAAAAAATTAAAAATTCTAAAATAAAACTAATTAAAATAAAAAATAAATAACTGCTAAAGTTAAACATGTTTCTCAGCATAAGACTATGCGGATTGATCTATTCGGTTCACAAATCAAAGTAAGAACATGGTACGCTTTTTAATTGTTAATGGACAACCATACAACATAATACAGAAATATATATAACTGAAATTTTTTCTCAATATTCGTTGATAGAGGTTCACCTGTAGAACTAGCTTACAGGAAAAATTAGCTTTGATTCAGCTGATGGCGTTTGTTACAGTCACTGCTTTCAGAAAATAACTGACAACCTACATTCGCCATCTCTTTATCAAGATTCAGACTCACTGGTTGGAGTTTCCCGAGTCTTCTCCCATAAGACACGCCATTGTGAAATAATTCCATATATAAATCATCGCAAAGACAATTCCTACCTATCATTTTACTCTTTGAGCTACCCTTGTCATAAATAAGTAGATTAACTCATTCGTTGAATCGAACGAATCATAGTAATTCTGCAGATATATTTTGTGGAGTACTTATATCTAAAAAGTAAAGCTATCTCGAAATTTGAGTAAGCAAGTCTTTTTTTTTTGTAGAAACAATAGACTCTGTTAAAACATGTTTTTTTAGCCCTGTGTTCAGGGACATTAAAAGACAGCAGTTCTACTATTTTTGTATAGCATTTTCTGTTGAAAAGTTACTTTTTAATTGCATTATGAAGCAGTTGCAAAAATTTATTTATTTTTCAGCTGCATAATTTTTTGGGAACTTGTGCACATAAACTCAAATTGGTAATTACGATACAGGTTTAATGCTATATGAATTGTTTAATGCATGAAGGCAAAGTTAATAAAAAATTGCGTCAATTTTTGTTACTAATTGCATAATTATGGCATTCGTTACTTGTCGGTTGTACTGAATACCATATAATTCTGATTTTAGTACGGTTAAGGAACGTTGGTATAATCCTTGAAATTAAACTTAGTTTGTGTTCGTTTAATATAGTAACTAAATCTTACATCAGGACTTAAGAAACCCCATATACAATTACACAATGTATTATATTAATTAAATTCATCCACGGCTGCTATTATTACCAGACAATTTAAATTCATCCACTGCTACTATTATTACCAGGCAAATTAAATTCATCCACTGCTACTATTATTATGATACAAATTAAATTCATCCACGGCTACTATTATTATGAGACACATTAAATTCATCCAAAGCTACTATTATTATGAGATACATTAAATTCATCCACTGTTACTATTATTATGAGATACATTAAATTCATTAACTGCAACCATTGTAATGAAACAGAGGGATTATAAAACTTTTAAATAAAAGTTTAAATAGTTTATCCATATAATTGAATGATTTTCATACTAACTTTCTAACAAACAAATTTTAGAAGTTAAATTTTCATTTACCTTTGTTTTATAATTTTTTCGCTTTCCATCTACGATTTAATTGCATGTAAACAGATATTTTCTTTTAGTTCGCAATCCTTAATTCTTCAGGAAGCTTTGAATGCCCCCATCACTTTCGTTACCAACGACAACACTTCAATTTGTGGTAAGTGGTTCTTTTTTTTTTTCGTTTCATGTTCCATAAACGTCCCATAAACGTCACGCAACAAAACTTCCCGCTTATTATCAGTTCATACTTACCGTGGAAAAAAAAAACACGAAGAAGGAAGCAATCCCCCAAACAATGTGGAAATGCAATTATTTTTCTTTCTGTTCCTCGTGGGAAAACAAATGTTTAGATAAACCACTGAGCGTGAACCTCATAGCTGCAGACTTCTTTTCCGAAACTTCTTCATATTTCTTTCTTAACTTTTCCCACTCCGGTTTGGGAAAATGCCGTTCTGTAAATTGGGATAAGGAATAGCGAAGATAGATGACCATTGCTTTTTGGTTCTCAAAAAAAACCTTCGCTTTGATAGATAAAGAAATTCCGTGACCTCCTGCGTTTTAGAGGAAGAACTCCTGTAAGTGAGGGTTCCGACAAAGAGAATTAGTTTCTCGTCTGCAATTTATTTACTGCAAATGCGTTTTTGCTTTTCACAACGGGAAAAAATAGATTCTATTTTATGCTCAGTTCATTTCCGTTAAGGAAATAGAAATACAAAAAACCGTAATGAAAATAAAATAATAAATAAACTTCTGCGGGTTAATCATAAAATTTATAATTTTATGTAATAACAAAATGCATAATTCTTAAAAATTCCAATTCTAGATGCATCCAAAGAAAAACTAACAAGAGCAATTACTATAGCTGCAAAGCAATTCAAGTTTAACAGGACCCCATAAAAGTTTTAAACATGCTTACGAAAATAATTGCCAAAGTGAATCTCATCCTATTGTTGATTCTTTGAAAAAAACCGTGGATGAAAATACAAAGATTACGGAGAAGCACCTGGACATAATACTCTTCGCAGAAATAGCCTATTAAAATTTAACGCCATTGAAATTCTAAAATCCCCACTATTTAGAGTTTAAAAAAAAAAAACGCGGAAGTCCATATTCAGTTTGAACTAACGCATATAAGGGGAAGCTAAGCTTTGAAGCCAATGGAACCTATGTACGTGTTTAAAATTGCGGTAACGAAATGATTGAAAAATCCAGATATATTACCCGGACACTCAAAATAAATATTTTGAGAAATGTTTTAATGTATTGTTACATTTAATCTAGTTTTTCTGATAATAAATGTTGCTTTCTATCCTTTTTTTTTTTTTGCTACAATTATCATAAGAGAAATTAAATTCATGCACTGTTACTATTATCATGGGACAAATTAAATTCATTTACTACTACTATTATCATGGGACAAATTAAATTCATCTACTACTACTATTATCATGAGACAAATGAAATTCAACAACTGCTACTGTTAACAGGAGACGAATTAAATTCAACAACTGCTACTATTATTATGATACAGTGGGAATATAAAACTTTTAATTGAAGTTTAAATAGTTTATCCTTATAGTTGAATGATTTTCATAATATCTTTCTAACAAACAATAGTCCCGTATTTTAAGAGATTAATTTTCATTTACTTATTCTTTATAATGTTTTCTCTACTCATCTATTATTTAATTGCATGTAAAAAGATATTTTCTTTTAGTTGGCAATCCCTAATTCTTCAGGAGGCTTTGAATACCCTCATCACTTTCATTATCGACGTCAACACGTCCCTTTGTGGTAAGTGGTTCTTTTTTTTTTTCGTTTCATGTTCCATAAACGTCCCAGAAACGTCACGCAACAAAACTTCCCGCTTATTATCAGTAAACTTTTATACTTACCGTGGAAAAAAACAACGCGAAGAAGGAAGCAATCCCCCAAACAATGGGGAAATGCAATTCTTTTTCTTTCCGTTCCTCGTGGGAAAACAAATGTTTAGATAAACCACTGAGTGTGAACCTCAGGGCTGCAGCCTCTTTTCCGGAAACTTCTTCATATTTCTTCCTTAACTTTTCCCACTCCGGTTTGAGTAAATGCCGTTCTGTAAATTGGGATAAGGAATAGCGAAGATAGATGACCATTGCTTTTTGGCTCTCAAAAAAACCTTCGCTTTGATAAATAAAGAAATTCCGTGACTTCCTGCGTTTTAGAGGAAGAACTCCTGTAAGTGAGGGTTCCGACAAAAGAGAATTAGTTTCTCGTCTGCAACTTATGTACTGCAAATGCGTTTTGCTTTTCACAACGGGAAAAAAAAAATAGATTCTATTTTATGCTCAGTTCATTTCCGTTAAGGAAATAGAAATACAAAAAACCGTAATGAAAATAAAAAATAATAAATAAACTTCTGCGGGTTAATCATAAAATTTATAATTTCATGTAACAACAAAATACATAATCCTTAAAAAATTCCAATTATAGATGCATCCAAAGAAAAACTAAATAGAGCAATTACTATAGCTGCAAAGCAATTTAAATTTAACAGGACCCCATAAAAGTTTTAAACATGCTTACGAAAATAATTGTCAAAGTTAATCTCATTCTATTGTTGATTCTTTTGAAAAACCGGGGATGTAAATACAAAGATTACGGAGAAGCACCTGGACATAATACTCTTCGCAGAAATAGCATATTAAAATTTAACGCCATTGAAATTCTAAAATCCCCACTATTTCGAGTTTTAAAAAAAAAAAAACGATGAAGTCCATATTCAGTTTGAACTCACGCATATAAGGGAAGCTAAGCTTTGAAGCCAATGGAACCTAACTACGTGTTTAAAATTGCGGTAACGAAATGATTGAAAAATCCAGATATATTACCCGGACACTCAAAATAAATATTTTGAGAAATGTTTTTAATGTATTGTTACATTTAATCGAGTTTTTCTGATAATAAATGTTGCTTCTATACTTTTTTTGCTACAATTATCATAAGAGAAATTAAATTCATCCACTGTTACTATTATCATGGGACAAATTAAATTCATTTACTACTACTATTATCATGGGACAAATGAAATTCAACAACTGCTACTGTTAACAGGAGACGAATTAAATTCAACAACTGCTACTATTATTATGATACAGTGGGAATATAAAACTTTTAATTGAAGTTTAAATAGTTTATCCTTATAGTTGAATGATTTTCATGAATATCTTTCCAACAAACAATAGTCCCGTATTTTTAGAGATTAATTTTCATTTACTTTTTCTTTATAATGTTTTCGCTTCTCATCTACTATTTAATTGCATGTAAACAGATATTTTCTTTTAGTTGGCAATCCCTAATTCTTCAGGAAGCTTTGAATACCATCATCACTTTCGTTATCGACGTCAACACTTCCATTTGTGGTAAGTGGTTCTTTTTTTTTTTTTTAATTCCATGTTCCATAAACCACGGGGAAACGTCAAGCGACAAAACTTCCTGCTCATTATCAGAAAACTTTTATACTTACCGTGGGAAAAAAAAAAAAAAGCACGAAGAAGGAAGCAATGTGGAAAACCAGACAATGTGGAAAAGCAATTCTTTTTCTTCCTGTTCCTCGTGGGAAAACAAATGTTTAGACAAACCATTGAGCGTGAACCTCAGGGTTGCAGCCTCTTTTCCGGAAACTTCTTCATATTTCTTTGTTAACTTTTCCCACTCCGGTTTGGGAAAATCCCGCTCTGTAAATTGGGATAAGGAATAGCGAAGATAGATGGCCAATGCTTCTGGCTCTCAAAAAAACATTCGCTTTGATAGATAAAGAAATTTCGTGACCTCCTGCGTTTTAGACGAAAACCTCCTTAAGTGAGTTTTCTGACAAAAGAGAAGTAGTTTCTCGTCTGTAATTTATTTACTGAAACTGCATTTCGTTTCTCACATCTGGAAAAAAATATATCTTTCATGTTCATTTTGTTTCAGTTAAAAGAACAGAAATACGAAAAACAAAATAAAAATAAAATAATTAAATTTCTGCGGGTTAATCATAAAATTTAGAACAACAAAAACCAAAAACAACAAAATGTAACAACAAAATGCAAAATTCTTAAAATATTTCAATTCTAGATGCATTCAAAGAAAAACGATAAGGAGCAATTACTATAGCTAAAAAACAATTTAAATATAACAGGACCTTATAAAGAATTTGGAAACGTTCTTCCTAGAATAACTTTCCTGGGTGAGTCTCATGCTAATGTTGATTGTTTGAAAAACTGTGGATGTAAATGCAGAGATTACGGAGAAGCACTTATTACTCTTAGCAGAAGTAGCATCTTAAAATTTACGTCATTAAAATTTTGGAAATCCACATTACTTCGAGTTTGTTTTGTTTAAAAAAAGAAAACACGAGGAAATCCATATTCAGTATGAACTCACGCCTATAAGGAAAGCAAAGTTTTGAAGCCAATGGAACATACCTACATGTTTAAAAATGCGGTAACGAAATGATTGAAAAAATCCAGGTATTACCTGAACACTCAAAATAAATATTGGGAGAAATGTTTTTAATGTATTGCTACATTTAATCTAGATTTTCTGATGTTAATGTTGCTTTGGATACTTATTTTCTTTTGATACTTTTGTTATAGGACACATTAAATTCATCAACTATTACTATTATTATTCTACACATTAAATTAATCAACTGCTGCTATTATTATGAGACAAATTAAATTCATCACTTCTAATTTTATTATGAGAGACATTAAATTCACCAAATGCTACTTCTAATATGAGATACATTAAATTCATCGATTCCTACTATTATTATGAGAAAAACGAAATTCAACTCATAAACACATTAAACTCATCCGCTGCAATTATTATTATGATACAGAGGGAGTCTAAAACTTTTAATTCAAGTTTAAATAGTTTATCCCTATAGTTGAATGACTTTCATACAATCTTTCCAACAAACAATCCTATAATTTAGGAGATTAATTTCCAATTACCTTTGCTATATAACGTTTTCGCTTCCCATATACAATTTAATTGCATGTAAACAGATATTTTCTTTTAGTTCTCAATCCTTAATTCTTCAGGAAGCTTTGAATGCCCCCATCACTTTCATTACCAACGTCAACACTTCCATTTGTGGTAAGTGTTTCTTTTTTTTTTTTCATTCCATGTTCCATAAAACTCCCCGAAACGTCAAGCGACAAAACTTCCCGCTCAGTATCAGAAAACTTTTATACTTACCGTGGAAAAAAAAAAAAAACACCCAGAAGGAAGCAAGCCCAGAAGGAAGCAAGCAAGGAAGGCTTTTCTTCCTGTTCCTCGTGGGAAAACAAATGCTTAGACAAACCACTGAGCGTAAACCTCAGGGCTGCAGCCCTCTTTCCCGGAAACTTCTTCATATTTCTTTGTTAACTTTTCCCACTCCGGTTTGGGAAAATCCCGCTCTGTAAATTGGGATAAGGAATGGCGAAGATAGATGACCAATGCTTTTTGGCTCTCAAAAAAACATTCGCTTTGATAGATAAAGAAATTCCGTGACCTCCTGCTTTTTAGAGGAAGAACTCCTGTAAGTGAGGGTTCCGACAAAAAAAGATTAGTTTCTCGTCTGTAATTTATTTACTGAAAATGCATTTCGATTTTCACATGTGAAAACAAAAAATAGATTAACTTTCATGTGTAGTTCATTTCCGTTAAGAAAATAGAAATACAAAAAAAAAATAATAAATAAATAAAATGATAAATACATTTACTGCAGATTAATCATAAAATTTAGAATTTAATGTAAAAACAAAATGCATAAATCTTAAAAATTTAAAAATTGTAGGAATTCATACGACTTTCTTTTCTCGAAAAACCTCATTTTCACTTTGAAATGAAATTGTCTTTGTTTTTACAATTTGATTTTTACAACAATTTTATACTATTTTATTAATAGCTCATGAAAACATTTAAATATATATTGTGTATAAGAATGCTTATGACAGAAATAAAAAAAAAAAAAGTAACCATTAAAGAACGTTGAAAGTGAACAAAGGACACAAAAAATTCCTCTCGTAAACAATACTTATAATTTTATGGGTAAATATTAAGTGAATGAGCATCGGCATAGAATGTAGGGAGACGTGTATGTGTGTGTGCGCGTGTGGTTCACCTCATATGTCCATTTTAATAATTTTTTGACAGATTTTAAAAATGTTGTTGCTAAAGTGAATGAACGTCTATTATTGCATAAACATTTGATATTTAAACTATAGAGTACTAATATGATGGAGCGCTCGTCGGTGTTGTCAATTTGAGGTAAACATAATTCTCACATGATCATACATCTCACGTGACTTTTACTTTATAGTTTGACATATGCGATGAAAGCTCGTCAATTTTTGGCAAGTTTTTACTATTGGTCATTGCTACTTTGTGTTGTCGATGCAAAGGCTGAAAAAAAAAGTCTTCTATCATATCACTATATAAAAACATGTTTCGTTAGTTATTTAGCAGTAAATAAATATTTAATTTTTCTAAATACTTCGCATTTATAATCGATTGATAAATATCATATCCAAAATGATTAAAAAACTAGCATATTTCTTAATTTAAATACATGTGATGTTTTATTGTATCTTATACGAAATGATCATTTTGTTGAAAACAAAATAAAATTTCTTGGATCCAGTTGCCCTTCTAAGTACATAGTTAAATAAACGCATTTCTCTGAAGTTTCAGAATAGCTTCGAAACATGTTTACGCTTTCTAAATAAATGCGTGCAGGAAAAAGACGCCAAGGAGCGATGCAACGCCAACTGTAGTACGGAAAGATCTTTGCCCAACTTCTGTTCCTTTAGAATAGAGGTATTTTATTAATAAAGGAATTTGTTATTATAGGATTTATCTATTTTATTATTATTCTAGTATTTAAACCAAAAGGCTTGGTTGTGCTAAATAATACAACAATAATAATATTTTTATTTTATCATTATTTTTAACTCAGATTACACAGAAGAGTACGAAATTAGAAATAAGTAAAAACAATGTCCATTTATGTATATGCGAATTCCCCGAAAATAGAATGTTTTGCAATTATTTCTTAATAAATGATTGGAGTGATTTAGAAAATTGGAATTGCTTTCTACACATTCAGCATTCCTTCCTAAATGTCAAGGTTCCCCTGAATAAGCAAAACAAATTTCAACCCCAAAAGATCACTTGGATGAATTATATGATTAAATACAACCTGATAAATGTAAAAATGCTTTAAGTAAATGAAGAAAGAATTCTGTTTTTCTCATAAAGAATTTTTGTAATGTATAGCAATAAAACAATTCATCTATCTCTTTCAGTAGAAATGATTATTTTTCCCAGAAAATTATTTATCAGTGTCCTTGAAAATACTTTTAGTCATTAATTCGGTCTCAAGGAGGAAATACTAACAAGGAGCTTAAATTCCGCAATCCATTAAGAAAATAATCGCCGTTTACTTTAAGAAATTTTGATAACACAGTATGGCGGAGAAATAACAAATTTCGTAAATTTGACATTTAACTTGGATGACGTTAATTTTAAGAAATATCTCTTCCAAGAGATTTGACTTTTTTTTTTTCTTCTTACAAATACTTACCCAACAAATATTACTGTAACATAGATTAAAATTCTATCAAACTTTATTGCCCTAAAATTATGGGCATAATTTTCGACCGCAGAGTTTGTTGTTTCCTTAATTAATTCTTTTCATGTCCTGGAAGACTTTCAATTATTCTTATTGGTTATTTTTTTTAATTTATCTCACGAGCTATTTATTTATTTATACTCTGCCTTGGGTCTTACGATCCAGGACCTCTCTCATTCGTCGCATGGTCTGCCCTGCAATTTACAATACAGGACGTTAATTCGAGGCTCGGTCCACCCTGGACTTTACGAAGTAAGGACCAAGCGCAATCTTCGCTTAGGCCCGCTGTTTCACTACTGGTAAAACACTAAGCACCTCTTATACTTTCTGTTCAGATCACACAATCAGATATATAAAATGTACCCAACTGATGGACCAGTAGCACTGTACTCAGTTAGTGGACAGGAGGTCAAAGAGATTGAAATCCACTGGAGGATTAATTATTGCTCTCAAAAACGAAGAGAATTGATGGCAAAATTACTTAAGAGTATCGCGTGTCTGGTGGAAGTTTTCAGAGTTTTCTCACATTGGACTCCCAAATGTGGGGTAGTTGCCACTATTTTCTTCTCAATAATTGGGGAAAGATGCAATGTTCGTGCGGCACATGAGAAACACTGATGTTCCACCCTCACATTTCCAACGAAGTTTAATAAGTTCTTTGGACGAATGTGTCATAATAATATTTAATGTTATATTATTCGAGCAATTATGAAAATAAAATCTAAATGATAATGGAAATATATATTTTTTAATTTTAAAAACGATAAACATTTGATTTAGTTAATTAAACTGTATAGACCCCAAATTAGACTCCAAAAGTTTAAATGTTGAAGTAAGATTGATGAAGTATCTTGGTCAGAACTACTGTCTTGAAAAGAATCTCTTGCTAAATAACACCTAGCGATTATTCATTCCGATAAAATTAATTGTAATTGATGAAAATTGTAGCTTATTAGATTTAGAATTTGTGGCATATTTTTTTCAAAAATCACCCAGATTTTCAATGCAGCAAATGAGCGAGATGAATTCTTTCAGAAGAAGGTTTTAAGTTTTAAAAAAGCTATTTTCTAGTATAATTGGTTCTACCGCTGGGACTAGTGTGTTCAAAGTTTGATTTTTTGGCGGCGGAAGAGTAGCAATTAATAGTATCAACTTGACGGTAGATTTTAGCAGAATTGATTCTTGGAAGGCCTAATGATAGTGAGAGTCGTAAGCACGAACGATGAACAACTGGTTTAATTAATTAGACTGTCTAGACTACAAATTAGACTGTATCCAAAAAGGTAAAATATTGAAGTGTAAGATTAATGGAGTATCTTGGTCAGAAATACTGTCTTGGAAAGAATCACTTGCTGAAACTTGCCCATAAAATTAATTACAATTAACTGTATTGCATTTGCATTTTGTATGGACATTTCAAACAAAAGATGCAACGTAAAATTCCTGGATAAAACAGAACGTCATAAAAGTTATTATTTTAAATCGCAGTTATTAAAAACATTATTCATGAATGTATCAAAATTGGTAAAAGTTTCAACAAAATGAGGGAAAAATGTATAAAAAATACTTAGTGCTTATTCGAACCCTTTCAACTTTAATAAAACCCATAAATTCATGAACAAAATATTTATAGAAGTAATAATTATGCGTATTTAATTATAGAATTATTAAAGTCAAATAACATGTGTTATATTCAAAAAATTCGTGGCATTGTTTTATTTAGTCGTTATAATATTTCAGTAACAATAATGATTAAGTTTAAAAGGACATTTAAACTAGAATTTTCCACTGTAAATGAAATTAATTCTTTCTTAATATATTTTAATTTGGGAAATTATATATATATATATATATATATATATATATATATATATATATATTGAATAAATAACCTGTATTTCTGGAATTTAGAGATTTCATTTTTTCTAATTTTGTTTAAAATTTATACACTTCTAATAATTTTTTTTTAAGAACACTTAATATTTTTTATTCAAGATACACATATTAATTTATTTTTTATTTCAATTTTTAACTAACCGACTTTGCATTCCTTTTTTTTCAATATAAATTTAATTTTTTGTCCTGGAACCTTTTTTTCTACATCATTTTTTATAAAAATCCGCAAACGGAAAATTATTTTATTTGATATTTATTTTTTTCCTTTTAAGCATTTCAAATGTGTTACCTCCACAAAAAAAAATTCTAGAATAGAATTCGATAAAAAAATTTAATCATAATCAAAGGATAAAAAAAAAATCAAACAGATTATTGTTATTACTTACTAAACATCGCAGATAATTTTTCAAGAAATGGAACTTTTGAAAAGGCTTTTTTTTTATCAATCATCTTTTGAAAATTTCTTTAGGAAGAATTTGTAATCAAAAGGAGCTTTTTTTTAATAAGTAACTTATATTTTCCATTAAATTTGTTTCCTTTAGTTTGATAAATAAATAAATATATATGTATATATATATATATATATATATATATATATATATATATATACTAAGAAGAACCCGGCATACGTTGTTCTAGCAAAATACATTGCAGAAAATCAGCACCCTCTGGTAACACAAAAGTGGACTGCGAGAACCTACTTTCCATATTCGAATACATATTATTATCAGTTTTCATAGCGATTGGTTGAACGGGATAGAAGTTGATATACCTCAACACCCTCTGGTGGCGACTTACAACAAAGGGGTAGCATAAAAGCATTTTCCATGTTTTGTCGAACACAAAAAAATTCATCCAAATCGGTCCGGCCGTTTAGGAGGAGTTCAGTGACACACATACAGAAGAAATATATATATATATATACATATTGATTGCATCGCCATCTATCGGACCAATTGAGAATTTAAACCATCCATGGACCCATTCCAACACACACACAAAAATTTCATTAAAATCTTGCAAGCCGCTTAGGATGAGTTCAGTGATAAACACATGTACAGAAGAAGTATATATATATATACATAAATTCTATTATTTATCTAAGTCGCTTGTGAAATCTATCATCATTGCGATCACCAAAATTCAATTCCTTAAAAACAATAGCAATTATAATTACGAGTTTCAAGAAGTTTTTTAACTTGAAATAATAAGGCTCAAGTAAGCTCAATTTAAAAGACTATGTTTCACATTATGTTAAAAATGCAACATTAGTTTTTAAAAGTAATATTAGACATTTTACAGTATTCAGTGCTATTCATAACAATAAGTAATTAGTGATTCATTTGTCTCGCAGTAATTAGTGATTTCCACTGAAAATTCATTAATTCCATCTCTTCTTCTCTTCTTCTGTCATTCTTCGATCTCTTTTTTGTACTTAAGCATAAATTATTTAGGCACTTACAATTTCAAATAAGCCTCAAAAATCCGAATTCTTTTCAAAGATAATGATGTCAAAGTAAACAAATACTTGTAGTTGAAACAATTTCGAACTTTTACATCAATAAAGATAAAGAAACTCATAAAGTGGAAATATTGGGTTAAGAAGAGTTATTTTTCATGTTCATTAGTATAGCAAGCTCATTATTTTCGTACCTAACAAACCATTAAATAATTAAAAATTATACTGCTGTAAATACCAATCAATGCACATTAACTTAGCTTACAGACTTGCATGGAAGTCCAACATTTTAATGATGCTTTCAATATCTATGGTTTCAGGTATAGCAACTCTGTATAATGCAGAAATTCATCTCAATGTGTAAAATTCTTAAAAATTATTTTAAGCTACCATTTGAATACGGTAATTAATTGTTGGTTTCGTAAGAATTATAAAAAAATCAATTATTTATTAATAACCCGATACGCAAGGTGCTTTTATTAATTTCTATTTTAAGAGAAAGTCTTAATAAACTATTGCATTCTTCGATTGTAATTTATATGAACTAAAACTAAAGTACAAAATATTGAGGAATAATTGTAAAAAAAAATCACACTGTAGTATTAAATTTTTTTTTTTCCAAAATCATTTAGCACTGTGTAAGTCTGGCGAGCATCTCTAACACATAATCGATTCGTCGGTTTTCTTTTTTAAACCACACGTTAATTACGAACTAAACAATGAATAGGTGGTACTAAACAATTTTAAAACATAATTTTTGCACAGTGTTTGTGATCTGTAAATTTGCAAAAAAAAAAATAATATCCTTTATTTTCAGTAATTTCTAATGACATACAGCATTTTGCCATAATGCTGTGTGCAATAAACTAAAATGTAATTAATTTCGGGGGGATGGGATTTTTAACTGAAATAATAGTTTTCAGTCGCATAATAAGTTCCTAAAATATAAACAATATTACTAATAATATTGTTCAAAAACAATATTACTAATAATATTGTTCAAAAACAATATGCATTATTATCAATCTGTTATTAATAATAATAGTTGTATTGCCATACACTTCACAATGTATTATATTTTTATTTGTCCTGCAAAAATCCTATGTATTTTTGGCTTAACCTATATCTTTCATACAATTATATGTACTTACAAAAATGTGATTTAATTAATGACGCTAAATAAGAATATCTGTAACTTTGGCTTAAATTGTCAGCCCTGTACTTACAGCTAAATACTATAGGAGAAATAGTTTAATTAAAGATGAGTTAAATAGAACAAACTTTTAGTTAAATTAATGATGTGTTAACTAGAACAAATATTTGGTTTAATTAATGGTAACTTAAATAAATTTTGATAGTTTATTCATTTAATTGCAAGAAAAAAAAGATAAATGAAATTTTGATTTAGATAACAATGATGTAATTTTGAATGCATAGAAAATTATATTACACATCACAATTTTGTTCTTTTACAGTATTTGAAAGCATTATGATTTCATAACTTTTATTGAATAATATATAATCTCTATACAAAAATTACACAGAAAATTTAGGGAAAAATGAAAAAAAATTTCTTTATTTGTGCGCTTTTTTTCTTACTTTATTCAGTTTTCTTTTTAATACTCAAAACATTATTTAAAAAATAAATAAGTCCAAATAATTTAGCAGCTTTGTTAAAAGTCAAGAATTTTTGATTTTATGTTAGCAATTTCAAAGTGCATTTACAATGTAATTAATGCAAGGTAAAAAGGTACTTCAACTAAATATTTTTGTCCTTGAAAAGCTAGTTTAAAATGAAAATCTGTATAATTTGTTAGAGCTGCATGCTAACAAGATCTCTAATTACAGCCTGTGTAACTGAGATAAATGTCTTATTCTAAAATTTTAACATACACTTTAACAACTCGTTGAATTTACCCTTTCAAAAAATTAACTTTTAAAAAACTTCCTACACTTTCAAAGAAATTTCTTTACTTAAATTAAATTCTTTTTAACTTTACTCACTAAACGTATATGTTTTAGTAAAATAAATACGTGATACTTGCAGCAAAGTGAAATCCCATTTAGTTTAAACACTAGAGGTTTTAATTCATCACGAAAGGTTTGTTAAATCAGATGTTTTCTATTTAATCTTTTTGTGTATTAAAAATAACGAAAGAAAATATACAAAATTCATGCAAGCTTTTTCTAAAACTTTTATTTCCTTTTCAACTTGTGAAGTTATTTAAATGAAATAGCGATTACATTTTAACAACGTTTCACAGTAAAGTAATAGTAAAAAGCAACTCATAAAGAAATTTTTAATTATTCTAAATATTTTTCAAAAATATTCTTAAAAATACTCTAGAAAAATATTCTTTTAAAATAAGCAAGAAGGTATTTATAATGCGATTATTTTAGTAATATGATTGCTATTTTCGTGTAACATTTGTTACTAAAACTGCAGGCATTTTCTGATTAGTTTAAATTTCTCGCAGAAGAATTATTTGTTTTGAAGCAGTATTTTTAAACTGTGCAATGATATCAAACAGATGTTTTATCAAACAGATATTATTTTCAAATGGATATCATTTAAAATGTCATTCATCTTTAAGAAAAAAAACGCATTTTTTTAGAAAAAATATGAACAAGTTGATATCACTTTTGTATTAATGAGATAAAATCTTCACAAAAATATAATAAATGGCACTCAAATTAAACAAATACATTTTTGATGCTTTTTTAACCTTAATGTTTTGGTGCTTGACGTTTCCGAAGCTTTATTAACCATAATGATTTGATGTTTGACGTTTTTGATGCTTTGTTAACCATAATGATTGGATGTTTGACATTTTTGATGCTTTGTAAACCTTAATGATTTGATGCTTTTTTTTTAACCTTGTAGGTTGTTTTTATATTTTTATTGTCTTTTAGATGTTTTCTAATAACCCATCCAAGAAATACTAGCCTGAATCCTTAAAGATTTCAGAAAGTAAAAAAAAAAAACACTAAAATAAAGTCACTGAACTGAACTGTTAAAACCTCAAGTATTTGTGTCTCATGTTTTGAATGAAATTTTCAATGAGTTAATCTACCTATGAAACTATTCAATAATAAAAAGTGCCTTACATAAATATGTATAGTAGGTTCATAAAAAAATAGATCTCTTCAATTTGAATATCGGCACTTTCCCATATGATATATTTAAAATTTGTTTATTCTGGATAATTTTTAATGATAATTATATTATAATAATAATAATTTAAACAATCATAATAATAACAGTTTTTTATAATATTTTCATATTTTGTTTTCAAATATATACACTAGATTAACGAAAATATATATGCCACAAATTTAATTAAACAATTGTGGACCTGAATTGGGGGATTAATTTTTTCAGGGACATGAAATTGTTTCTGATATTATGCTCTTTTTAGTTTCTTGTGCTAAAGAAAAATGTTCTTTAGAAGAACATCACGAGAACTTTATCCCTTCTAATATTACATGATAAAAAAATTTTTTATATTTATCAATGAGAAATTTTTGCTACACAAATAATTTTTAAAATATAGAATTCTTTTTTTAAAAATTGTACTTATATGTAACTTTTCTGCATTTGTTTATTAAATTATATTCCATAAAAACTATTAAATAGTTAATAATTGAGATGAAAAAATATAAAAATTACTAATCCTATTTGTTTTAACATATTGAAATAATTATTATCAAATGAACTTTAAGATTTATAATTTAATAGAATAAACATACTTATAATAACTAGTAATATTTGTTTTATTCGAAGAAAACGAAACTAATTATTAAGAAATGTTTATATTTTTGAATTTAAAAACAGATATCTGCTAATTAAATACATTTTCTAGTAAAATGTTTTGTAATAACTCAATAATTAGAAACGTAAATATTATGATGTAATTAGCCTTTTAATAATAACATAAAACATATTTATTCATATTATATGTTTCTATTTTTTTATATAATATTTTGCTTTTACATTGGTGTGCAAAAATTAAGCAACAATGTAAAAATTTAGCATATAGCCATAAAATTGCAGAAAAGGAGGTCTGGAGATCAGTACAATGAACGCGTAAGTCAGTAGAAACGTCATGCGTATGCAAATATCAGGAACGAAACGTCGGAGGCGACGTGAGCGTACGCAAAGCGCGTGATGTCGGCGCGCAGCTCATCAGTAGAATAAAAGGAAGGACGGAGACGCAATTCAACATATTCGCTGCAAGTGACAGTGAGTCAGTTCTTGAAATATGGCTAGGAGAAATCACCTGGACGACTTCACACGTGGAAGAATGATCGGAAAGCTGGAGGGGTGGCGTACTGCACCAGTGTAGCTGCAGAGTTCGAATCAACAAAAGTGTCGTTTCGCGAGCTTGGAAAGCGTTCCAAACCACAGGTACAGCTGTTAGAAAGGTTGGTGGTGGCCGCCCGAGGAAGACAACTGCAGGGGGATGACCGATATATCGTCCTGCCGGCGAAAAGAGGTTGACAGCAGTCAGAAAGCGCCATTGCTCAGTAACTCTGTACAGCAACGGGGCGACAAGTGTCGCGGTTTATTGTGGCCAGACGCCTTCACAAAGTGGGCCTATTCTCCCGCCGTCCTGAACGGTGCCTCCCGTTGAAAGTTGCCCACCGTTTACAGTGGTGCAGAGAGCCCAAAAACTGAACAACTGATCAATGGAGTCGTGTCCTCGTTACGGATGAGAGTCGGTTCTGTACCAGACGCGATTCTCGGCGCGTTTTGATTTGGAGAGAGGTCGGGACCCGGTTTTATCCCAGTAACCTCAAGGAAAGACACCTTTATGGTGGTTCTGGAGGTCTTGTCTGGGGAGGCATTTTGCTGAACGGGCGAACTGAGCTCCACGTTTTCGACAGAGGATCTGTAACCGGGGATGGCTATTGTGAGGAGGTACTCCTTCCCCATGTGCGTCTGTTCCGAGGTGCCATTGGCCCAGGCTTCATTTTTAGGGATGACAATGCACGGTCACATCGGACTCTTGCTGTTGAGGAGCTACTGGAATGTGAAGATATCACTCGAATGGATTGGCCAACGTACTCCCCAGATTTAAATCTCATCGAACATGTGTGGGATGCTTTGGGGGAGACGCATTATATCCTCCGGAGAACACCCGACAACTCAAACAGATGCTGATTGAGGAATGGGCACTCCTGCCGCAAAAAATGTTGCACCAGTTTGTTCTGAGTATGGGGAGGGAGGGCAGATCCCATATTAAGGAACATCTGCTTGCTGTTCTTCCTGTTGAATAGACAATCATAAATCACGATACTATGCGCTCAATAAAGCTTGTTTTTGTTTGATTCCATACCGTATGCATTGTGTTCTTTTTTCAATTACGATGCTTTCGTCATCCTTTACGTACATAATACTCTCCCTCATTTCTGAATGTTATGTCTCTCAGATGATTTCTCGTGTAGTTATGTCACAAACCCACCTGTTGCTTAAGTTTTGCACACCAGTGTTATTGTAACAACATTACAATAATTTTTAAATGTCATTTTGTATTATCCATTTTAACAAAATTCAATGCAGACAAAAACTGATTTTATACTTTTCAGGAATCAATCTTCAACGGCAGTGATCAATAAATATTTGAAAATTCTTTCTCAATGAAGTGGAATGGCATAATAATAAGTTTTAAAAATTACTTCGTACGTAAGTTTTAAAATTTAACTTCTCAAAATTAAAGATTAAAAGAACTGCATTAATTTCTTACATCTGTATGTCAAAACTTAATATTCAACTGTACTTTTCTCATAGAATAAAAATATCAAGTGTATTTAACATCGAATCAATTTTAATTTAATATTCTATATTTTTTTTATTGAAGCAGTTCTCGAATTAAATTTAAATTTAATTTTCGAATCGAATTAAATTAAATTTAATATTCAATATTGTTTATTAAAACAGTTCTCGAATCAAATTTAAATTTAATTTTCGAATCGAATCAAATTTAATTCAATATTTTATATTTTTTATTGAAACAGTTCTTTTTTTTTTAAAACGTTTTTGGATACACGCATGCCACCAATGAAAAAACGGTAATTATTTCATCAAACAGCATGTGGAGATTCAAAATTATTTGTTTTTGAAAAAGAGATGCATGGTTAGATGGAATCTAGTTTACAAAAACTTTCAGTTGGTAATGAAAATTAAGAATTTCATTACTTTGGCCGGACGATTATAAAAATGTCAAATTATTTTCTCTATTAAGGTAACTTTATAAAATCATTTTCATAAGTAATAAGAAATAAATTTACTATAATAAAATATTAGTATAACAATCAATAAATAATAATATCATAAATAATAATAAAATTTATAAACAATTGGATCTATGTAGAAAAACCCTCTACTTTGTATAACACAGAAATTTTCAATAAATTGTCTTAGTCTAAGACAACGTACAGCCATGACTATCTTTTGTTTTTATACATGGATGATAAAGTTTTTTTATGGATATAAGTTGAATAAATTTTCTTTTTTGTGTTCGAATAACGACAAAACAAGCTTTCTTATTCAATTCACCAATCAAATGCGTATATCACTGGAGTTTATACTTTTTTTGTAGAATTATAAAATTGAAACAGAATGAAAATTAAACTAATTGCTTGAATTGAAAATAAAAAGAAAACTTGTTTTGATTTGTCTTCCTTCAAACAAGGAATAAAAAATTAATGGGCTTGTTTTTATAAAAATCTCATCATGTGTTAAAAAAACGATAGTCATGACTAAAAATTCTCCTAACTAATAATCGATACAAGACGTACCGAAAACATTCGTACAATCATCCTGAATAATGCTAATGAATCTGATGATAATAAATCCAATGTTCACAAAGGTCACCTTAGTTCTTCCATTTCAACAGTCAGAAATGAGAACGTTAATGAGAAACGTTGTCTCCAGATTTTTTTCTTCTTGTTTTATGGCTGATTTAAGAATACAAAAATACATCATTAGAAGTTCGAAAAAAAAGCTCGTTATTTTTCACAAATGTTAGAGTCCGATTGTTTCTCTAGACGCAGATAAATTTTACATTTATTTAAAGAAATTGGGTGTTAATTACAACAACACGCATCAAAGTTGCACACAATATTGTTTTTTAAACACCAAACGTTGTCCCAACTTTCTCCCGCAGTCAGCTAACATGTCTAAGAAGAATATTGAAGATGTACAGAGTTAAAATCTTTTATCAAGCAATCTTTGTTTACAGTAAGATTGTTCGATTGTTAGAAGAATTTCTTTAAAATAATTGTTTTCTCGAGATAAATTATTTATGAATTGGCAATTGGAAAATGTATTCAATACATACATGTGATTATCAAAATAAGGGATACACCTGTGAATAAAAGGTGGCATTTAAAAATGCGCAATTAAAAAGTAAGAAGGCACCTTCATAAACTGGACATTTACGCCAGAGCAGCCATTCCCAAGTCACTGATCACAACTGTTAATGTCAAACGTCGTCTACAGTGGGACCACAAACACAAAACCTGGTCAATTGATAAACCATTATAGACGAAGCGTCGAATCGTCTTTCACACTTTTTCCTGGACGGGTGAACTATTTGGAGAAGATCTGCCTAAGCGTATGGTAGTGATGATTTCCTTCCAACTGTCAGGCATTGAGGTGTATCTATCTTGGTATGGGTAGCCATGTTGTGATTTTCTGCGAGCATAATCGTAACCCTGAAAGGAAGGAACACAGGGGAGGAGTATAGAGAAGTATTAGCTCTCCAGGTCCCTCCTGTGATGCAAACTTTGTTTCCTCTAGAGATGTAATTTCAATTTATGATAATGTTCCTATTCATGCGTAGTTATCTGTCCAATCGTTTAATAAACACGAGGATGAAGTGAAACATCTACCTTGACCCACATAATCTTCCTACCTCCAATATCTTTGAAACCGTTATAGTCTATTTTAAAGCGATCCGTCCGGAGTCGATATCCTCCACTACTATTTCTCCCTGAACTTTCGTAATATCATCATGTAGTATGGTTCAGTATTCCTAAACACTATTCGGCACTTGTATGATTGGATTTCCAGGCGAATCCAAGCTGTATTTACATGTCGAAAGCAGAACTTCGACTTATTAGTACAGTTTTCCTTATAACTCTGGGGTGTTTCAATTATTTTGATAACAACCTACTGTGCCCAAAACATAAGACCAATAGAATGTTGCAGAAGGCATACGATGGCCATTCCTCTATAAGAAATGGTATAAAACAATTCAAAGACGGCAGAGAACGCGTTGAAGTCGAAGAGCCCTCTGGTCGACCATCAGCCTCAACTGACGAAGCTCACGTCAAAAATTAAAGATTTTTGTTCTTGCAAACCATCGATTTACAATTAGAGACCTTGATGATCATGTTGGAATTTCAAAAGGATCGGTCAATTCTATTTTGAGCCTCAAACGCGTGAAATCTCGATTCGTACCGAAAACACTGAATGCGCCAAATCATACTGTATTGACTCTTCGTGACATTTTCGCCAAAAATAAAACCCAAATCGTTCCACAACCACCATATTCACACCATGCCACTTCTGGCTGTTCCCTAAACTCAAAAGTCTACTGCCGGGCCACCGCTTAGAGTCGACTGAAGAGATTCATTGTGAATCGCCGCGCCCTTTGAAGGCCCTCCCCTGCCGATGACTTTTTAGCATGTATTGATGATTGGAAAAGTTGGCATAAGTGCATTGTGTCGGACGGGATGACTTTGAAGACCATGAAATCAATTCGGAAATATAAATAAACAGATTTTGAAAAAAAAAAAATAATTGGTCTTACTTTTTTAAATTGGTATACATACATATACATATTGGAATATACGTACATTCCAAATGTATGTTTTTTTTGTCTCAAAAACAAGTGCGGCCCTTTATAATCTTTTTGAAGCAATGAAAAAGACTGTTACTATTTTCTAAATTTCTGAGTCGTTTTCAATATTTATGTTACACAAATGCTTAATTAGGAAATTTAACTTTATAATTGTAAAAATTACAAAAATTTTTTACATCGTTACAAGGGTATTTTGAGGTAATTTTATAAAGATTTTAAGAATCTTTAAAGGTTGACATTAAAAAATTGTTATCTTATTGAAAAGCATTCCATTTCCATTATAATTTAAAAACATAGAAAAATAATAGTGAATATTTATTATGGAAGTAAACTAAATAATTTATGCAACCATAAAAATTTAATCACAAAATGTTCTAAGCTTTATTGCGAGCCTGAAAATTCCTGTGTTTATGAGATTTTTAGTACTCAATTATTTTGAAAGAATTGTATACCATACTTAGCTTAGTTTTTATTTTAATGCTTTTACATTTGATTTACGAATAAAACACTTAAATCTCAGAAAGATAAAACTTTATTTAAAGTGCTTATGAAGATTGCAAAAGTTTTAATGAGACAGCTTTTATCTTTTTTTCCTTTTGAAACCTTTATCTTTATTTTAATCTAAGCATTTTCATTAAGAAAAAGGTATGTTGCGTTTAAACGAAGACATTCAAAATAAAAAGTATGATTTATGTACGATTTTCACAATTCTTTTTGAAAAACTTTGTTTTTTAATAATACAACATTTCCACTTTTATTAGGGACTTTTATTTAGCGATAACTAACAGGTTTATAAAAATGAAAATTTTCTAGAAAGAAAAGTTAAGAGTATATGAATGCATTCAAAAAGAAATTTTATTGCTAACAAAATTTTCTTTCTTCCTATCAATCAATATTTTTTGTGGCTTTTATACGTATTTTTTTATCATTTTATTCTTTATTTCGTTCTTTAATATTTTTCATGTTTTAATTTTGTTTGGTATTGATTGAACAGTCTTGAGCTATTTTATATTCTTAATTGCCAATTTTATTAGATTAAAGATATTTTATTAACATTTCTCAGGAAACAAATTTAATCGAGAGTTAAATTTAATTTAATATACTATATTTTTATAAAAGCAGTTCTCCGAATCCAATTTCCAGGTTTAATTTTCGAATCTAATCAATTTAATTTTCTATATTTTTTTTTAAAAAAAAAAAAGAAAAAGACATGTCACTTTTATTGGTGACTTTTCGTTTTAGAATAACTAACAAGTTTTATAAAGTGATATTTATCATACATAAAAATGATATTTTAAAAAGTAAAAGTAAATTTTATGAGGCTGCATTATAAAAAAAATTGTATTGCTAAATTAATTTTTTTTTCTCTAACTATATATATTTTTTTACACATTTTTTATTTGTTTTTATCATTTTATATTTTTCTTTTGTCCTTTAATGATTTCAAGCAAGCTTCATTTGTTAGTGATTGAGAACACTCTAAGAAATATTTTATACTTTTAACTGTACAATTTTAATAGGATAAATAAGTTTTTATTAAACATTTGAAATAATTAACTAGATTATTTAAAATGTAAAAATATATCCTTTTACTTTTATCCAAGTTTTCAACATTCCAATTATTAATTAATCTTTGCGAAATAAAAATAAAGTATTAGCGGCAGAATATCAATTTACCAGAAATTAATCACATATTTATCTTTTCTTTCTGTGATAAATGAAAACCATCGAACAACAACGAATTGTAGCATAAAAGATTGAAGCCAAATTTAAGATTTGGCGCATAATTAATTCATGAAGAAACAGCCAAATCTTTTATTTCGCTAGAGAAAAAATGAATGCTGAGTTTGCTATTCTGACAGAAGATTGTTCCCCCTCAAGTTAAAGTTTCTTTTGAAGCTTAAAAGTTTGTAATTAATGTTTATAGGGAATACTTAATCTTTCCAGAATGATTGAGAACATTTGTTTTCTGTCAGGGATTATCTTGAGTGGTTTAAATGACAATCACATCTTAATAAACCTATTCAAGAAATTACGCTTCCAAAAAATCAGCATATTCTAAGGATTTATTCTGATAGATAATAGGATTATTGAATAATTAGTTTTTGTAATAGATAGTTTTTGAATTAATTTTTAAAATTCGTGTGTAGAATTAATTTCGCCTGTGACATTAAAAGTTTATGGGAGATTAGTGAAAATCCTCGTTGAAATATTTGATCCATTAAATAATTTGTGGACATTTGAAATAATATTTTTTTAGTTTTTAATTTATTCTACTTTGGATTAAGCGATATATTGGCCTTGCTCTTAAAAAGTGAGAAAAAGTCTAATATTTATGCAGTGAAATATTGAAATAACTCGTTATGGAAAATAGTAGGAAATTTTATTTACAAATAGATGCATTTCCTTTTCTAAGATTAAGAATATGAATAAATTAAATACAGTTTGTAAAAAACAAACCTTAATGAAAAGAGAAATTAATTTTATTTATTGGTACTTACTAATTATATTTACTTAACATAAATTTTTTCAACTTTTCAAATTAATGTAAATGTTTTTGTAAATCATAAGAAATAAATGGATTAAACTATACTATATCAGTACTATGGCTTCATTTCATTCCTATTTACTTTAACAAATAAAAAAAATTAAAAATTAAATTAGTATTATTGTTTCATTTCA